>SJYC01120864.1:0-97982 GCA_006408675.1 Madoqua kirkii
GCCATATATGATAAGCCTACAGCAAACATTACTCTCAATGGTGAAAAACTGAAAGCATTTCCCCTAAGATCAGGAACAAGACAAATGTGTCCACTTCTGCCACTGTTATTCAAGATAGTTCTGAAAGTCCTAGCTACAGCAATCAGAGAAGAAAAAGAAAGGAATCCAGATCAGAAAAGAAGAAGTAAAGCTCTCACGTTTGCAGATGACATGATAGTGTACAAAGAAACCCTAAAGGTAGTATCAGAAAATTACTAGAGCTAATTAGTGAATTAAGCAAAGTTGAAGGATACAAAATCAATACACAGAAATCACCTGCATTTCTATATACTAACAATGAAAAATCAGAAAGAGAAATTAAGGAATCAATCAGATTCACCATTGCAACAAAAAGAATTAACTATATCTAGGACTAAACTTACCTAAGGAGACAAAAAACTGCACATAGAAAATTATAAGACACTGATGAAAGAAATCAAAGATGACATAAACAGATGGAGAGATAGTCTGTGTTCCTGAGTAGAAAGAATCAATATTGTGAAAATGACTATACTACCAAATACAATCCCTATCAAATTACCAATGACATCTTTCACAGAACTAGAACAAAAAAATTTCACAATTCATATGGAAACACAAAAGATCCTTAATAGCCAAAGCAGTCTTGAGAAATAAGAATGGAGCTGGAGGAATCAACCTTCCTGACTTCAGGTTATACCACAAAGCTGCAGTCATCAAAACAGAATGGTACTGACACAAAAACAGAAATATAGACCAATGGAACAAGATAGAAAGCCCAGAAATAAACCCATGCACCTATGGGTACCTTATTTTTGACAAAGGAGGCAAGAATATATAATGGGGCAAAGACATCCTCTTCAATGAAGTGCTCTGGATAGCTACAAGTAAAAGAACTAAATTAGAATGCCTCCTAACACCATACACAAAGATAAACTCAAAATAGATTAAAGCCTAAATGTAAGACCAGAAACTATAAAACTCTTAGAGGAAAACATAGGCAGAACACTTGACATAAATCAAAGCAAGATCCTCTATGACCCACCTCCTAGAGTAAGGGAAATAAAACAAAAGTAAACAGGTGGGACTTGATTAAACTTAAAAGCTTTTGCACGGTAAAGGAAACTATAAGCAAGGTGAAAAGACAAACCTTAGAATGGGAGAAAATAATAGCAAATGAAACAACTGACAAAGGATTAATTTCCAAAATATACAAGCAGCTCATACAACTCAATGCCAGAAAAACAAACAACCCAATCAAAAAGTGGGGAAAACACCTAAACAGACATTTCTCCAAAGAAGACATACAGGTGGCTAACAAACAGATGAAAAGATATTCAACATCACTTATTATTAGAGAAATGCAAATCAAAACTACAATGAGATGTCACCTCACACTGGACAGGATGGCCCTCATCAAAAAGTCTACAAACAATAAATGCTGGAGAGGGTGTGTAGAAAAGGGAACCCTCTTGCACTGTTGGTGGGAATGTAAATTGATACAGCCACTATGGAAGACAGTATGGAGATTCATTAAAAAACTAGGAATAAAACCACCATATGACCCAGCAATCCCACTCCTAGGCATATACCCTGAGGAATCCAAAATTGAAAGAGACACACATACCCCATTATTCACCGCAGCACTATTTACAATAGCTAGAACATGGAAGCAACCTAGATGTCCATTGACAGATAAATGGATAAAGAAGTTGTGGTACATATACACAGTGGAATATTACTTAGTTATAAAAAGGAACACATTTGAGTCAGTTCTAATGAGGAGCATGAACCTAGAACCTATTATTCGGAGTTAAGTAAGTCAGAAAGAGAAAGATAAATACCATATTCTAACACATATATGGAATCTAGAAAAATGGTACTGAAGAATTTATTTACAGGGAAACAGTTGAGAGACATAGAGAATAGACTTATGGACATGGGAAGAGGGAAGAGAGGGTGAGATGTATAGAAACAGCAACATGGAAACTTACATTACCATATGTAAAATAGATATCCAATGGGAATTTGCTGTATGGTTAAAGAAATGCAAACAGGGACTCTGTACCAACCTAGAGGGGTGGGAGGGAGATGGAAGGGAGGTTCAAAAGGAGGGGATATATGTATACCTATGACTAATTCATGTTGAGGTTTGACAGAAAACAGCAAAATTCTGTAAAGCAATTATCTTTCAATAAAAAATAAATTAGTTATAAAAAAATGAAAGGGGGGCTTAATGGCAAAGAATCTGCCTGCCAATGCAAGGACACAGGTTCTATCCATGACTCAGCAAGATCCCAGATGTCTCAGAGCAACTAAGTCCATGCATCACAACGACGGAACCGTAGAGCCCGGGAGCCGCTCGCATGCCCTAGAACTCATGCTCGGCCACAGAAGGGGCCACCGCAGCGAGAAGCCTGAATGCCACAGCTGGAGAGGGGCCCCGCCTTCACTGCAGCTAGAGAAATGCCCACGCAGCAACAAAGACCCAGCACAGCCAAAATAAATAAATAAATATTTAAAAAAAAAAAATGAAAGCGGGCTCCTCTTCTGAGAGAGCTAAACTCAGAAGAGGAAGGTCAGTCACACAGGAGCAGGAATCAGCAATCGCTATTCTCAGCTCACCAGCCAAGGAATAGACAGTGTAAAGGGAAAAAATCAAAGGTGTGCTTTGAATCCTGCTCCCTCCCAGGGAACATAAGAGCTGATAAATGGCTTCTGCTCTGAAAGCACAGCTACCCGTGTTGAAGGTGCGGAGAGGGATATTCAGAGGAGTCGTGGCACTTGTCCAACGCTGATGCTGGCCAAGTCAGTGTGAAAACCCAGCTGCCTGCCCCAGCACCCCACTCCCAGCCGTGCCGCACTGCATTCTGGCTCATGGCGCCGGGTGAACAGGCCAGTCTGGGCTCCTTCTGTTGTCCCGGGTGCTGGTCCTGTGGCCTGAGTCCCTCCACCCAGGCCCTCTGACAGTCCTGTCCCTTCACTTGACTGCAACGCTTCTCCACACACACACCACACTGTCCAGAGGTGACATTTCTAGACTGTCATGATTAACCGCCCAAATGAGTGGTAGAGACAGGAAGTGCTATAGGTTTTTAAAAATAGCCCAGAAAGCCCCGGGCACACATGGAAAGGGCAAAATGACACTCTGAGTGTCTGGGAGAGGAAGATGGCTGAGCCAAGGTGACCCTCCTCCACCTCCTTGGTGCTGCGGGAACTCCAAGACCACAGTGTGGAGCTCGAGGTCTCAAAGTGGTCTTCTGCCAACATTTGTCTGACAAGAGGTCCTTGGTGTAGTGCCTGTATGGGGTCTCCCTGGATGAACAGACACCGAGGGGCCTGGGCACCGCCCGTGAAAGAAGGCCCACTGACTTGACACAGGAGAACACAGGACAATGATGAAAGAGCAAGGGAGGGCAATTTCCACTGGGGAATTAAAGCCAAGCCGTGAGTAAAAAGATTAGCCTTTGTTTTCATCTTCTCCCAGGGCCTGGGGCTTTCAAGGCCATCGTGAAGCCCAGACAAGCTGAGCAGGATTCTCTCTAGGAGCTGCAGGTATGCAGGAATCCAGGTGCCCAGAGTCAGGACCCTTAAACTGAGAACAGGAGTCAAATGGGATATATCAAAGGGACTCAAAATCAAGGAGGTGAGTCTGAGACAGATATTAGAGACTGAGGCTGAGGCTGGAGGTGGGAGAGCAGAGGAGAAGGGAATGGAGAGCTGCAGATGGTGTGAGCAAGGAGGAGAGATATTGTGAGGAAATCACCAGGGGTGATCCCTGCTGTTTGTGTGGGCTCTCTCTGGCCTTGCAGCTTCGGGTGCCTTGTCATAAGCGAATCCATCAGACACATTTAGAAATTATTTCTAGGGTAGAGTAGGGCCTCCTCTGAGGATCCACAGTGTAAACCATGGGCATTCTGGCAATACAATGACCACACCTCACGACAGTGAGGTCAGCTCCACTGACAGAGAGCCTGGGGCTGGCATTTTCCCTGGGAGCACAAGCCAGCATGTGATACTTGCACCAAGCATCACTGGTTGCACTTGGATGTTTGCTGGCTTTTCATACTCTTATTTTTTTAAGATTTTTTTATATGGATCATTTTTAAAGTTTTTATTGAATTTTTTACAATATTGCTTCTGTTTTATGTTCTGGTTCTTTAGCCACAACTCACATGGGATCTTAGCTCCCCAGACAGGGATCAAACCTGCTCACCCAACACTGGAAGGCAGACTCTCAACCACTGGACTGCCAGGAAGTCCATGGCTTTCAGACTCTTATTCTGTGTTTCCTGTGCTAAGTTACTTCAGTTATGTCTGACTCTGAGACCCCACAGACGGTGGCCTGCCAGGCTTCTCTGTCCATCGGATTCTCCAGGCAAGAATGCCGGAGTAGGTTGCCATGCTCTCCTCCAGGGAATCTTTCCAACCCAGGGACTGAACCTCCGTGTGTTATGTCTCCTGCATTGTAGGTGGGTTCTTTACCACTAGCACCACCTGGGAAGCTCCAAGCAACCTTCTTACTCTTACCTGTTTCCAACTTGCCAGCCTCCCCCTTCCTTTTTTACATACAATGCACAGACTTTTGCATGTGCTGCTTTGCCTTTCCTGTGGGCTGCTACTGCTGCTAAGTCGCTTCAGTCATGTCACGTCGGATGGCCTCAGTAAGGGAGGGGCATGCCCCTGTCTCTTTGAGAAAAGGGATATTCAGTCATTTTCCTCCTCATTCCTGCCTTTCATAGCCTAGCATCATCACAGGTGAGGAATGTTCTCTGAACCCTATGTAAACAGACTTCTGATTAAAGTGAAGGAGGTAGGTGATGAACACCAGTACAAAGATTTTCATATTTTTTTATTATAAATAGCCCAAATATTTGGTCCCATTTCCAGTTTAAATGAGTAAACCATAATATTGATGGTTTGCAACAGATGCAAGATGAATTGAGCTTCTCTACCAGCTAGCTGAACCACTTCTAATGGAGAATATATCGAAGCTATAAATTCCTGCCGACAGGATTGCCATGCACTAGCATAATATATCTTCTATTCAATCTTTTATACATTATGTTTTGTCCTGCATTCCAGTGGCTATATTTATGGATTGTGAGCCTTTCTGGGAAGAAGCACCAAGTACCAACTCTTTGTTGTCTATGGGCTCTGGAGACAGTCATCACTTGTTCATGTTCTTTATAGGAGAGTTGGGGTGTGGCACCTTCATCCTCATGGGTGAGTTTCCTCTCCGAGAATGAAGCTTTGTGGTCCCAAACCTTTCTGGGATTTTACTAACTAGTGGGAGGAAAAGCCAGCAGAGGAAATGAGTGGATGCTTATGCTAAAGAGGAAATGAGTGGATGCTTATGCTAAAGAGGAGAACCAGACCATTGCTCTCTCTTGGCATGGCAGTTGATAGCATCAGGTACATTTTCAAATGTAGCCACATTTTTTATAGCATCAGGTACAGAAAGCAGACCCTCTGTGGCCATGATCCCCTTTCATTGTCATGGCTTGTCTCCCATCAGGCAGTAGTTTCTACAAACTTTCTCAGTGAAAGTGAAAGTGTTAGTTTCTCAGTCATGTCCAACACTTTGTGACCCCATGGATTTTAGCCCACCAGGTTCCTCTGTCCATGGAATTCTCCAGGCAAGAATACTGGAGTGGGTTGCTATTCCCAGGGATAGAGCCTCGGTCTCCTGTACTGCAGGCAGTTTCTTTACAATCTGAGCCACCAAGGAACCCCCCTTAATCCTCCCATCTCCAATGCATAAGCTCTATGGAGCCAAAATGTAGCTTCGTTCTGGGAAAAAAGCAACCCAGCTTGAGCTAACATCTCTGAGGTGTCCCACCCCTCGGGTCTGTCTCTCGACTTTGCTGCTTCCTTCAAAACCTCAGTCATCTTCAGCACTATTGTTGGGGAGAATGGCACTTACAGGGATGTGCTGATAAATATTTAATTACTTTAGTGTGTTTATTACCTTTGTTTCTAATGTAATTTCTTTAATTGTAAGTTTATATCATTTTATTTTTAGGAACAGCTCTGTTTAACAACAATCTCCCTGAATTTCTGAAAATGGAACAATTTAGCTCTCAGGCACTGGCAGGAGGGAGGCAACCCTGGGACACCTGCAAGTCTCACGGAGTGTGGTCTTGAAGATTAAGTCACGACTCATGGGCAACCAAAGCCTGACACAGAGGAATCTCTGCTTTCCGGATAGTTATCCACATTAATAAGAATAAGGGGAAGTGGGAGGAAGGAGAAAAAAAGAAGCTGGTGAAAGTGAAAGTGCTAGTCTCTTAGTTGTGTCTGACTCTTTGCAACCCCATGGACTATAGCCCACCAGGCTCCTCTGTCCATGGGATTTCCCAGGGAACAGTACTGGAGTGGGTTGCCATTCCAGTTTCCAGGGGATTTATCAGCTGAGTCACCAGAGAAACCTGAAGAAGTTGGCACTTGGAGGTAACTGGGACCATCTTCAGCAGGGAAGCTTCTATGGAAGAAGGCTAAATGACCCCTTACCTTTAGGTATCAGAACATCACAAGGCAGCCTCCTCATTCAGCTTCCAGGAACTGCTCTGGAAATTCCCCAGATGTCACATACAGCAAGGCCAAGGACCACATGATGCAAAGAACTGACTCATTAGAAAAGACCCTGTTGGTGGGAAAGATTGAAGGCAAGAGGAGAAGGAGATGACAGAGGATAAGACGGTTGGATGGAGCCTCACCAGCTCAATGGACATGAGTTTTGAGCAAGCTTTGGGAGTTGGTGATGGACAGGGAGGCCTAGCATGCTGCATTCCACAGGGTCGCAAAGAGTCAGACACTACTGAGCGACTGAACTGAACTGAACTGAAGGACAGCATCCCAAAGCTGAATAGAAGTGATCTCTGCATTACTCCTCATTACCCAAGTCACTGTTCTCGACTTGAATCTGAGCAGATGTGCACAACCAGCTTTCTTTTCACCAAGGTAGACCCTGAGTGATTAAAGGATGATGACAAGGATATAAGCAGGGAGCTTTTCTCTCTGGGTGAAGGGTAGGTAATATGAACACCTGCTTCATGGCATTGTCGTGAGGATGAATTGAACTAATCCATGTAAAGTGATTAGTCCAAGGAATGTGTGCTATGGCGCTTACTGTGCTTGTCAGACCCGAGGAAACCTAGTCTAATGGTGTAGGTATTTGGCAACTGTTTAGAAACAGTGATTAAGTGTCTGACAAGCTTTTATCCTGTTTGATTGTGAACTTGAGAGATCCCAATCCCTCTTCTCAGCTTCCTCCTGCTTTTTTCTCACTATGTTAATTAGTAGAAATAAAATTCCCCAGGGGATTCCTGGTGGCTCAGTTGCTAAAGAATCCATGTGCAATGTAGGAGACCTGAGTTTGATCCCTGGGTCAGGAAGACTCCCTGGAGAAGGAAATGGCAACCCACTCCAGTATTCTACCTGGGAAGTCCATGGACAAAGGAGGCTGGCAGGCCCCCTGACAGTCCATGTGGTCGGAAGAGTCACACACAACTTAGTGACTAAATCACCACCACCGAAAGTTCCCCAACCTAGAGACCCAAGGAGCCAAGAGTATTCAACGGGACATTCACAGAGTTGACCGTGATCCACTACTGCCCATCCATCCCCAGCCTATCTTGCAAAACACCTTTGGAGACTGGTCTTCTGTTGATCCAAGATCAACTTTGAAAAAGATTTTCCAGTGTATAAGACACAACTATGCCGTTATATATAGCCACCAATAAATTATCCTTGTTTTTACTTTGCTTTTGCTAGCTGTGCCATGACTCAATACATTTTTGTGTTTATACAAAGTTTATTTGTATGACTTCATGTTAAACCTCAGATAAATGCTTCCTTATGTGTTAAAAAGAGAGAGAGAGAGAGAAAGAGCACAGGATGTGGAGTTGTTCAAGCCCTGAATCTAACAGCCCAGCAACGTGCTAAGCAACTTAAACCATGAAACACCAGTCTCAATATTCTCGATGGTGAACCAGAACAGGTAACTTCTAATTCAGAGTGATGCTATGAGGGGGAATTTAAAAGTCTTTGTAAACTGAATCTGCACTCTACTTGGGTTAGTGGTTTCTGTTTTCAGTGTAGTAAGTGGGTGCCATGTTTCACATCCATTATCTCATTGGAAATTTACATTCTTAAAGTAGGAGCAGGAAAATGGTGATTTTTGAAGTGGTTAAGTGGAGTTGCTGGGCTGGGCTGAGAGCTTCTCACTAGACTGAAGCAAGAAGTGCTTGGGAAAAGTAGGGTAAGCCAGATGAAGAGTGTGGACTTCATAATACCAGCAGAGGAATATTTAGGCTCTCTGAGCAGAGAAGGATGCATAATTGAATTTGCTAAATCTTGTTTAGCTGACTTACTCTTCTGCCTCAAGCAGAGAGAGCCAGTTCTTTGAGTTTAACATCCAGCCATGCCCTCTCCATCACACAGATGTATCGCAGATTTGAAAAGGTATTTTCCTGGTTCTCAAGAATTAACAACAAGACCCCCAATTTGGCAATAAAAATGAACCAAAAAATGCCATGTTCTAAGAGTTTCCTGCCATTGAAAC
This sequence comes from Madoqua kirkii, assembly GCA_006408675.1. Classification (NCBI taxonomy): domain Eukaryota; kingdom Metazoa; phylum Chordata; class Mammalia; order Artiodactyla; family Bovidae; genus Madoqua; species Madoqua kirkii. The sequence goes on from SJYC01120864.1 coordinate 8,585, forward strand.
CAGACCCTGCCTCTAGCCAGACCTGCTTCCAGAAGGATCTGAGTTATCCATTCAGTGAAGTGCAGTGGGTCAGGGAGAACGCTGGCAAGGACCTGCTGTGGTGCAGAGCAGCTGTGCTTGAGCAAAACCCTGTGGGCTAACTCACTTATACTCAAGTCCCAGTTTTGCTGCTACACCAGCTCTGTGACCTTGACCAATTTAATTAGCCTTTCTGCGCCTCATTCCAGTAATAGTAGCTGCTTCATACAGTAATTGTGAGGATTATATGTTCCTATGGACTGAGTGTCTGTGTTCTTCCAAAATTTATGCACTGAAGCCTAAGCCCCCAGTGTGATGGCGTTTGGAGATGGGGTGTTTGGGAGGTGATTAGGGTTAGATGAAGTAATGAAGATAGGGCCCTTTTGATGGGATCAGTGCTTATAGGAAGAGGAATGGGCTTCCCAGGTGTTGCTGGTGGTAAAGAACCTTCCTGTCAAGTCAGGAGACATAAGAGACATAGGTTTGATACCTGGGTAGGGGAGACGCCCTGGAAGAGGGCACGATAACCCACTCCAGTATTCTTGCATGGGGAATCTCTCGGACAGAGGAGTCTGGTGGGCTGTGGTCCATGGGGTCACAAAGAGTTGGATGCAACTGTGATTTAGCATGCATACATGCACAGGGAGAGGAATAAGGTTCTCTCTCTTTTGGTGTGTACATACACTTTCTCCTTTTCTTCTATTGGTATGATTTATATTTTGTCTTAGATGGTTATTTCTGTTTTACTTAAGGTCATCTGTTAATTTTTTCAACTTATAACATGTCATTAGGAAATTTTTCTATTTTTAGCTGTATTGAAATATAATTGATATGCAAAATTAGATCCATTTTACATACATTGCTTGATGAGTTTGGACACACACCTACACCCATGATACCATCACAATAACCAAGGCACTAAAGTTATTCTTCACTTCCAAAAATTTCCTTGTGTTCTTCTGTGTAATTTTTGGTAAGAACAATGCACATGAGATGCATCTTCTCAACATATTTTAAAGTGTGTAATACCTATGGTATTAGCTACAGTGTTCTCTCATATATATGGTGGGCATACTATACCCACTTATTTCAGTATTTCATGATTTATTTCTGTATTTCATCCCTTGTCATTCCCTGAGCATTTCCACATCCCTCTAAACATACCCAGACCATTACATTATATGATGATCGCCATTATTAACTAGACCCCTATCAATGGACATTCAATGATCCAAGTATTTTTCCTTAATACATGAAAAATACATTTTAAAATATGCAAATGAAGGCCAAAGTGCAAGTGCAAATGCAGGAACACATGCAGGTGCAGGATAAATTCCCAGAAGTGGAACTGAAGAATCAGAGGGGATACACAGGGAATTTTGGTAGAGAGTGTATGAATTAAGTTCCCATCCGTAATGATTAGGAATTCCCTTTACTCCAAATCTACCCAATATATGTGTCATCAAGCTTTCTGATCTTTTGTCAGTTCGATAGGCATCTTATAACTCTTTTGGTTTTCTCTCTTCATATGTAGGATTTAACATATTTTCATAGTTAGGGATATATGCATTCCTTTTATGTGAATGCTTCATGTTCTTTTTATTATTATTCTTGGAGTAAAATTGGTTTACAATGCTGTGTTAGTTTCTCCTGAACAATGAAGTAAATCAGCTATGTGCATACATGCGCCCGTTCCCTCTTGGACTTCCTTCCCCCTGCACCCCCTCATTCTGCCCCCTCTCGGTCACCGCAGAGCACTAAGCTGAGCTCCCTGCGCTGTACAGCAGCTGCTCTATAGCAGCTATGCTAGCTTTATATTTTACGCATGGTGGTGTGTGCATGTCAGGGTGTCTAGCCTCCGACCTCGTCCCTCTCCTTCCCCCGTCATGTCCACATGTCCATTCTCTATGTCTGTGTCTCTTTTCTTGCCTTGGAAATGGGTTCATCTGTGCCATTTTCCTAGATTCCACAAAGATGTATTAATCCCACTACTGGGCATATACCCTGCAGAAACCATAGAGGACACATGTATCCCAGTGCTCATTGCAGCACTGTTAACAATAGCCAGGCCATGGAAGCAACCTAATGTTCAGCTACAGATAAATGGTAAAAAAGATGCGGCACAATATTCAGTTCAGTGCAGTCGCTCAGTCGTGTCCAACTCTTTGTGACCACATGAATCGCAGCACCCCAGGCCTCCCTGTCCATCACCAGCTCCCAGAGTTCACTCAGATTCACGTCCATCGAGTCAGTGATGCCATCCAGCATCCTTTGTCGTCCCCTTCTTCTCCTACCCTCAATCCCTCCCAGCATCAAAGTCTTTTCCAATGAATCAACTCTTTGCATGAGGTGACCAAAGTACTGGAGTTTCAGCTTTAGCATCATTCCTACTCAGCCGCTAAGATGAATGAAACGGGGTCTTTTGGAGAGACGTGAATGGACCTAGAGCCTGTCATACAGAGTGAAGTAAGTTAAAAAGAGAAAAAAATATATATCATTTATGAATGCTTCATATTCTTTTCTCATGTTTGACTTGGACTATTAGGCATTATTTTTCTTAAGGATGCTTGTGTGTATGCATAGTTGCTCAGTTGTGAAGGACAGGGAAGCCGGGCATGCTGCAGTTCTTGGAGTCACAAAGAGTTTGACAGGATTGAGCGACTGAACAACAACGTTTCTTCTTATCTCTTTACCAGACTCTTATCCACTAGATGGAAATCTGCCTCTGCTTAGAAATTTCCCTTGTGCTAGTTGCTCCTACCTCTCATACCAATGGGCTCTGTTTATTTCCCTTACACTTATCACAGCATACTAATGCTTTGATTTATATGTTTGAGGTAGATTATAGAAGTACTGGATCACAGAGGGATTGCCCCCAATATGTTCACATACTCCATGCACACCCACCCTGGTATGGTCCAAACTCTTCCTGACTCTGGGCTTGGTCGTGGAACATGATTTGGCAAATGTGTCAATCACGAAGTTCTGTAAGCAGAGGTTTTAAAAAGTACTTGTATATTGGAGTTTGCAGTGTCTCCTATTCTTTAGGACACTGAGATGACCCTATGAAGAATCTGTCATACTAGGGGTTGAGAAGTCCATGAGGATCAGCAACAAGCCACCTGGCTGAGTTCCCTGCACCAGTCAGCCTGCCTGATACATGAGTGAGCTCATTCTCCATCACGCAGTCCCATCCAAACTCCCAGAAACCACAGAGATGAGCCAAGCCAATCCAGAGCAGAAGAACCCCCTAGCCAATCCACAGAACTGTGAAAAATAACAAATGCTCATTGTTTGAAGCCATAGTTTTGGCGCAGTTTGCTACACAGTAAAAATTAACTGTTCTTCTTACCAATTGTGACCACTTCGATGACTTATTCACTGAATATATGGCCTAGCATCATGCTGGACACATAAAGTCTTCTTGAGTAGTATTTTTAAGCTGAAAACTATGATGGAATCAAAAGGAGTGATTTCAACTTTAACCTTGGTTTTACTGTTCAGTTGCTAAGTCATGTCCAACTCTTTGCAATCTCATGGACTGCAACACACCAGGCTTCCCTGTCCTTCACTATCTCCAGGAGTTTACTCAAACTCATGTCCGTTGATTCAGTAATGCAGTAATGCTATCCAACCATTTCACTCACTGTCGCCCCCTTCTTTTCCTGCTCTCAATCTTTTCCAGCATCAGGGTCCTTTATAATGAGTGAGCTCTGTGTATCAGGTGGCCAAACTTTACTGTATGCATCTGCTTAGTCGTTCAGTCATGTCCAACTCTTTGTGACTCCATGGACTGCAGCCTGCCAGGATCCTCTGTTCACGGGATTCCCCAGGCAAGAATACTGGAGTGGGTTGCCATGCCCTCCTCCAGGGCATCTTCCCCACCCAAGGATCGAACTCAGGTCTCCTGCACTACCAGCCAGGTTCTTCCCCGGTGAAAACACATATCACATTTTCTGTGGCTGTTTTGTATAAGTGTCTTCCTCATCAGACTTAAAACTCTGTGAAAGCAGAGGGATCTCTTCTGTGTTTACTCCCTGTGGCGTCTGTTCAGCACCTAGCGCAATAATGTGATAGGCCCTTGGCAAATATTTGTGGAAGAAATGAACCAAGACCATTGGCATGTGCATTAATGTGACCTGGCAGGAGAGGTAGGATTAATCATCTTCCTTCTCCCTCCACCAGATACAGGCTTCAGCCCCTGTGGTCCCCTTGGCATAACCATAGGCATACATCCCCCAAAGAGGAAATGTGGATGGAACAGAGGAGTGGTGATAACCTGGAGGAAGAGTCACACTTAGAATCAGACACAGGTGGCTGTCTCCTCCTGAATCTAAGTATGTATTAGTGTGCACGGTGCACAGTCCTTCCCAATGGGACTAATCTAGCCTGGTCAAATAGCTTAAGAGTCAAGAGACTGAAGACCCAAGCCCTGCTCTGCTGTGTGACCTATTTCAGCTGACCTAACACTTCTCTGGGGGACAGAAGAATGTCGTGCCAGCATAATACATCAGTTCAAGGCAACATAGCAAACAATATGAAGTTGTTTTGTGAAAACAAAAGCCAAATAGACCCCCTTCAACTCAAAAGCAGCCTGTGTCATGTTTCAGAGGGTGTTTGGTGTAATGCTATCCATTTTCCCAGAGAAACCATATTGAAAATGATGGTTAGGTTCCCTGGCTCCCACTCAAAAACTCATTTACACCACAATGTAACTGAAATAACACAAACATGCAAAGAAAAAAGGCAGGAAAAATACTGCTGCAGTACCAGTAATTAAAACGAAAACAATACCATGGAATAAGGAGTGGTGCTTCTGATTCATCTCAAATGCTAGTGCTTAACAAAAATGGATTTAATTAGAGAGGAGGGGGATGGGAATAAGGTTCTGTGGTGCTCCAGGGCATATTTCGGATTCAGTCACTCCAATATTGAGTTGGTGACACTGTGTCCCCTCTAAGATACAGTGCCATTCTTAGCACTGTATCCGAGGTGTGCGCCTTTGCTGTGAGCTGGTCCGTATTTTGGGTCACAAGTGAAAGCAAGGAAAGAAAAAAGAGATCGTCTGGCTGAGTGCTGAAAGAGAAGAAAGAGGATGCAAGGATGGGATGCTAAGCCTGGGAGCAAAAAAGTGACATTTCTGAGACATGTTACACAATGTTCTAGGAAAGTCTACCATGTTCCCTGGTTATTTCTCCATGACAGCACACAGAAAACATGTCCTATTTTGCAAAGGAACGCACAGAGTCTGGCCAGGAAGGTGCCCTGGAGCCAGAGTTGGGCATCAAGTTTGCTTGATTCTAAAGCGCATTTCCCTTGTTCTCTCTTCCTTGGTGGATGATGAGGACAATAGAAAAGGGAGCACTGTTCCTAAGGAGATGCTGAGGTGGTGGAGGCCTCCGCGAGGCACCAGGGCATCACCCTTTCAGAACACCCTCAACAGAACAAGGCATTGAAGAGGCTTCAGGCTTGGGGTGGGAAAGAAAGACACACAAACCAGCACCTGCGACACACAAGGGCTTGAGAGTAAGGCTTGTGACTCCAGCCAGAGCCTGAACAAATAAACGCAAGACACAATTTACCAGCAGATATGAGCCCAGCCTAAAATCAGTGACTTACAGTGAGATCAAATCCATAGAGAGACAAGGAAGAACACGATCTCAGAGCCAAGCACAAAACCCTAAAGGAGAGAGGTTAACAAATAAATAAGCAAAATTAATAACAGAAGACATGCTGAATGGAAAATGCACCTTGCCAGGAAGACACTGTCTCCTCGCATAAACAACTGGCAAGAAAGCGCAGGGAGGGAAAGAAGCTTTGCAAATTATTATTTTCTCTCATGTTGATCAACCCAGGGGTTCTCGCTCATAAAATTAAAAGAAATAAAATTCAACTGTAACCAGCTCCCTGGGGCTCCTTGGAAGTGCTCACGTGGCAGGGAGCTGGCTGGGGGAAGGAAGCAGGTTAGGTTCCTGCATCCTATTGTTAGCTGCTCTGTGTAGCAGTGATGACCAAGTTACAGGGTCAGCAAGGATGAGCATTCTCCAGATACAGGGCTCTGATGGACCACCCACCTGGACCCCAGGCAGAGCCTCCAAGCTGGGGAGGTCTGTCAGTTCCTCCCACGGCTGCCTGCTTTCCGATCAGCCTGGCAAGTACTAACTCGCACATGCAGTCATGTGCTCTGTGTGATGACACAAAAGTGCCACCGGGTGTGCAGATGTCCCCAGCAGGGTGCCTGCCCTCAAGGAACCTATGACCCAGTTGCAGCAAAAAGACTGATGTGGGAAACTACCCAAGAACCACTTTTACACCCATTCAGAGCACTCTCCCTGAGCCCGACAACCGGCTTCACTCCCTTCCCCATCTTCTCCTGATTTCAGGGATCCTCAGCGAGATGCCCATATTTGCAAGGCATGTGGCAACCCTAGGGCTCTGGGTTTCCCAGCTGGAAAATAGGATTGATGTAAAAAGTGGAGATGTCCATGAAACCCAGCTCTTCACGTTGCAAGTTAACTCGGCAAATAAATCACTCATTGGCTTTTAAAAGTGATTTTGGAAATGCAAATATTAGCTGATAGCATTGGTGGGTCAGAGGTAACATCAAAAGTGGAGCAGAAATTGGACTACTGGGCCATTCCTGATATTTGCGCTTAATACCAAGTGAAATGTATTATTTGAGGGAGAAACCTTTGGCTTAACAACCAGAAAATGACTCTGAGCCCCTAGCAGCTCGGCTTTATTCCTCTCTCTTTGATCGGATTGGCTCTTACAGACCTGGCAGGCGGTGCAGTCCTGGGAGCTTTCCTCCGCTGCTCCTCATTCTTTCCCCATCCTACTGTCTCTCTCCATCTCTTTCTTTCTCTGTCTCTCTCTCTTTCTGTCTTGTCTCTCTGGGTGTCCCTCTCACTCTCTCTCTCTCAGTCTCTGGGTGTCTCTTTCTGTCTCTGTATCTCTCTGGGTGTCTCCCTCTTTGTGTCTTCATGTATCTGAGCCTCTGTCTGTCTCTCTGTGTTTCTGGGTGTCACTCTGTCTCTCTGTGTTTCTGCCTCTCTGTCTTTGTGTCCCTGTGTCTCCTTCTGTCTCTGTCTCTCTGTGTCTGTGTGTGTGTCTCTGTTTGTTTCTCTCTGTGTGTCTCTTCGTGTCTCTATTTCTGCCTCTCTGTCTCTCTGGGTGTTCCTCTCACTCTTGCTCTCTCTCTCCATCTCTGTATGTCTCTTTCTGTCTTTGCCTCTCTATATTCCTCTGTGCGTGTCTCTCTGTTTCTGTCTTTCTCTTTCTGTGTGATCAGCTGAATATACAAACTAGTAAAAACAGGAGGAAGCCCAATATTAGGAGAGCAAATCATGGTTGATTATCAGGCCTCCTAACAACCAGACATTGAATGAAGCGTTTTATAACCATGATCTGAGTTTGCATAACCACCCTGCGTGGAGTGACTGACATTCCCAAGTATTATTTGGGTGAAAAATTCTTATCTTGGCCTCCCAGGTGGCGCTAGTGATAAAGAATGTGCCTACAAAGAAGAAGATCTGTTCGATCCCTGAGTCAGTAAGATCCCCTGGAGGGGGAAATGGCAACCCACTCCTACAGTATTCTTGCCTGGAAAATCCTATTGACAGAGGAGCCTGGTGGGCTACAGTCCATGGAGTCATGAAGAGTGGACACGACTGAGCACAGGGAAAATTCCCAGAAATGATGAGAAAAGACACCAGAGTCCAACAGTCCGAGCTTCTTACTGAGAGTTCAGACTTTCAACAAAGCAAGAGCCCTGAGAGCCCAGGGCTTGCACTGTGGTCACTCAGTCGGGTCCGACTCTTTGTGACCCCATGGACTACAGCCCACTATAGCTCCTCTGTCCATGGGATTTCCCAGGCAAGAATACTGGTGTGGGTTGCCATTTCCTCCTCCAGGGCATCTTCCTGACCCAGGGATTGAACCCAGGTTTCTGGCATTGGCAGGCAGACTCCTTACCACTGAGCCACCAGGTATGTAACATACCTAACATTGTATGTTAAAAAGAGCTTGGACTTCTCAGGCAGGCTGAGTTGATTCAGACCTGTTTTCTACCTCTCACCAACTGTGAGATGCAAGGTGGGCCACTTGGTATTTCAGAGGCTTTGTTTCCTCTTTAATGTAATAGGAAGAACAATATCAGAGGAGCTGGGTGGTTATGCAGATTCAGTAGTTGTAGGCTACACGGTGTCCCCGCTAGATTGATATGTGATGTCTTAATCCCAGTACCTAAAGATGTGACTATATTGAAAGATGATGTCTTTAAAAAGATAATTGAGTTAAAATGAGGTCATTTGTAGTCATGTTGAACTCTTTGAGACCCATTGGGCTATAGCCTGCCAAGCTCTTCTGCCCATGGAATTTTTCAGGCAAGGATATTGGAGTGCAATCCACTCCAGCATTCTTGCCTAGAGAATCCTGTGGGCAGAGGAGCCTGGTGGGCTGCTGTCCATAGGGTCGCATAGAGTCAGACACGACTGAAGTGACTTAGCGTGCATGCATGCATGCCATTTCCTTCCTCAGGAAATCTTCCCAACCCAAGAATCAAACCTGAGTCTCCAGTGTCTCCTGGTGGATTCTTTACCTGCTGAGCCATTGGGGAAGCTCTAGTGGGCCAATATAATTGATGTTCTTAGTAGAAGAAGAGATTAGGACACACACATACAGAGGGATGACCATGTGGGGACAGTGGAAGGAGAAATGGCTGTCCACAAGTTCAGCAGAGAGGCCTCAGAGGAAACCTGCCTGCTGATCCTGGATCTTGGACTTCCAGAACTGAGAGGAAATAAAGTTCTTTTGTTTAAGCCACCAGTCTATTGTACTTGTTTATGGCAGCCCTGATAAAGCAATACAAGCATTTCAAAGATAGTTTAGCCTTCTGATACAGATACAGAAACTAAAGTCTAAGAAAGTCAATTGACTTACCCAAGGCCAGTTAAAAGTCAGTTAAGGCTCAAACCTCTATGTACCGATGTGTATCTCAGGGCTCATTCTAAGATCCTATATTGTGTTTAGGGACCAGAAAGCCAGACCAGCCTCAACTCTCCATGAAGAGTACTCTCCTTTAGGACTGGTGAAATCATCCTGGCACCACAGTCCACTGAGACTGTAATACGAATTAACTGAAGCCTCTTTTCAGCACTGAACAGTGTCAACTTGGGATAACAGTCATCTACCCTTCCCTACTGACTCATGTTCCTGTATTACTTAGAGGATTGCTTGTGTTTCAATAGTAACTGATTGATTAACCTGGATGTGGGAAGAGGGGCACATAGAAAAAGTGATGGAGGATCATAAGACTCACAAGACTTCTAAAAGGAAGAACCAGAGATATTGAACCACTAACAGGTTCTGACCTGGTGTTCACCATATAATTGGGTCTAAGTATTCAAAAGGGGCCACTCTCCATATCTAGCCTTTGAAAATGCAATTTCTCAATCAGAGGACATAGTCCCAATTCTGTCACTAATTTTCTCTGTGATCTTGAATCCATCACTTAGATTATTCATGCATTCATTTTTTTCATGTGGAGAATGAGGGGAAAAGAAAAGCCTGCCTCACCTACCTTACAGACATACAGCGAATATCAAATAAGATAATGTACAGGAAAGCACTCAGAAAAGTATAAAAATGTTATTCAAATATGAAATGTGACAAATCCTTCATCCTCAGGAATATATGTGGATCAGAATGAATCTCTGTCTGGAGGAGGCAGCAGCAGTCATAATAGAAATGTGAGGCTTGATTGATGGCCAGTCTACATGAGTGGCTTTCAGATTTGGAAAGGGAACTGTGGTGTGCAATGAAAAAACTTGAGACTAGAAGTCTCAGCCCCACCAGGAACAATGTGTGTGATCTCATATAAGCCCCGAATTCCTCTGAGGCTATGTTTCTCATGTCAAACGTGAGGATAATAATCACCTTGTCTTCCAAATGAGGTTACTGTAAAAATCAAATAAGATTGCACACACATACACATGTGCACATACAAGCATGTGCCTGGATCTAAAAGAATAATATGTTAAATAGACTGAGTGGGACAGGAGCTGAGTGTTAGGGGAGAAATTGAATTAGGAAGATTCTACTTGGAAACACTACATGTTTGCCTACAAGGTACTCTGATGAGAAAGTCAGTTATTGAGTATATTAGAAAGGGCTTAGGAGAAGGCAATGGCAACCCACTCTAGTACTCGTACTTGGAAAATCCCATGGACAGAGGAGCCTGGTGGGCTACAGTCCATGGGGTCGCAAAGAGTCGGATACGACTGAGCAAATTTACTTTCACTTTTCACTTTCATGCATTGGAGAAGGAAATGGCAACCCACTCCAGTGTTCTTGCCTGTGGAGCTTGGTGGGCTGCTGTCTATGGGGTCACACAGAGTCAGATACGACTGAAGTGACTTAGCAGCAGCAGAAAGCGCTTGGAAGTAGAGAATTACCTAGATAAGCAGAAGTAGACCAACCAAGAGAGAAAATGTAAATTCAGCCAGACATCAACAGGTAAAGACTGTATGACTTTCAGAATTAAAATATTAGGAACTCGACTGGAGCAAAGCTAAGCCTTTTTTCAGGTATAATATCTGATGCTTGGTGGGCTGCTGTCTATGGGGTCACACAGAGTCAGATACGACTGAAGTGACTTAGCAGCAGCAGAAAGCGCTTGGAAGTAGAGAATTACCTAGATAAGCAGAAGTAGACCAACCAAGAGAGAAAATGTAAATTCAGCCAGACATCAACAGGTAAAGACTGTATGACTTTCAGAATTAAAATATTAGGAACTCGACTGGAGCAAAGCTAAGCCTTTTTTCAGGTATAATATCTGAATAAAACCTTCAGACCTATATTTCCTCAGTAAAGAGGGCAACAGAGAAAAATATTCAAACTGTGTATAGAAGCTAAAAACCTTGGAGTGAGACAGAACCTAAAAATCTAATTATTTGTTTTACCTTTGTCAAATTGAACTGAGCAAAGAGACTGTATTTGTAATTTGGTCACCTATCCATACAATTCATCCCTTGGTTGCTCTAAATATTCTTGTTACATGGTTTTTATTCCCAACTATTTATATATATAACACCTTGAAAATATTAAGGTGGAGAAAGTAGCAAGAATTGTCTTGTGTGCTTTATATCAGTTCAGTCGTTCAGTCGTGTCCAACTCTTTGTGACCCCATGAATCGCAACACATCAGGCCTCCCTGTTCATCATCAGCCCCAGAGTTCACTCAGACTCATGTCCATCGAGTCCGTGACGCCATCCAGCCATCTCATCCTCTGTCATCCTCTTCTCCTCCTGCCCCCAATCCCTCCCAGCATCAGAGTCTTTTCCAATGAGTCAACTCTTCCCATGAGGTGGCCAAAGTACTGGAGGTTCAGCTTTAGCATCATTCCTTCCAAAGAAATCAGGGTTGATCTCGTTCAGAATGGATTGGTTGGATCTCCTTGCAATCCAAGGGACCCTCAAGAGTCTTCTCCAACACCACAGTTCAAAAGCATCAGTTCTTCAGCGCTCAGCCTTCTTCACAGCCCCACTCTCACACATCCATACATGACCACAGGAAAAACCATAGCCTTGACTAGACGGACCTCAGTCAGCAAAGTAATGTCTCTGCTTCTGAATATGCTATCTAGGTTGGGCATAACTTTTCTTCCAAGGAGTAAGCGTCTTTTAATTTCATGGCTGCAGTCACCATCTGCAGTGATTTTGGAGCCCCCAAAAATAAAGTCTGACACTGTTTCCATTTTTTCCCCATCTATTTCCCATGAAGTGATGGGACCGGATGCCATGATCTTCATTTTCTGAATGTTGAGGTTTAAGCCAACTTTTTCACTCTCCACTTTCATTTTCATCAAGAGGGTTTTTTAGTTCCTCTTCACTTTCTGCCATAAGGGTGGTGTCATCTGCATATCTGAGGTGATTGATATTTCTCCCAGCAATCTTGATTCCAGCTTGTGTTTCTTCCAGTCCAGCATTTCTCATGATGTACTCTGCATAGAAGTTAAATAAGCAGGGTGACAATATACAGCCTTGACATACTCCTTTTCCTATTTGGAACCAATCTGTTGTTCTGTGTCCAGTTCTAACTGTTGCTTCATGACCTGCATAGATTTCTCAAGAGGCAGGTCAGGTGGCCTGGTATTCCCATCTCTTTCAGATTTTTCCACAGTTTATTGTGCTTTATATCACTAGACATCTACTAAACATTCAATTCTCAGAACAACTTAGAAAATTATAAAAGTGGAACCCTTGAGTCTTACAATTAAGGAAACTAAAGCTCAGAGGGTAATATTTCAATAAAAGGTGATAATTAAATCCAGAATTGGGCCCAACTTAACAGGTGGCACTAGTGATAAAGAACTTGCCTGCCAATGAAAGAGACATAAGAGATGTCAGTTCAGTCCCTGGGAAGGGAGGATCCCGTGGAGGAGAGCATGGTAACCCACTCCAGTATTCTTGCCTGTAGAATGCCATAAGTGAGCCTGGTGGGCTACAGTCCACAGGGTCCCACAGAATCAGTCTTGACTGAAGCAACTTAGCACACATGCATAGCCAATAGCCTGTAACAAGTGCCTCCTTATACTTCCCTTCCCTGGAATGAAAAGACTTGAAAAACGGTGATGTTTCATGATAAACGTTTATTTCTCTCTTATGTAAAAGAAACCCAGGAAGTGTCAGGATAGATCCAATCACCAAGGAACAGGCTCTTACTGTCTCTGCTTCACTATTTCTAAGGTATAATCCTCATCTTCATGGTCCTAAAAGATTACCAGAGCTTCAGCCATCACCTCCATGATCCAAGGAACAAAATGGAGAAAAAAGAAAAAAGACACTCTCCTCCCTTTTCTAAGTGACTTCTTGAAAGTCCCACACTAGATGTCCTCTTGAATTCCATTGACTAGAACTTAGCTATATAGCCTTCTAAGTCATAAGGGATTCTGGAAAACATAGTCTTTTATCTGGGAAGCAATATGTCCAATTAAATTTGGTTCTTCTACCAGACAAAGGGGATTATGAACAGCAGGATGCAACTAGACATATCTGCCATACTGCAGTTTCTAACTCCAAGCCTGTGTTCTTTGTTGTTGTTGTTTAAAGTTAAGTCGCTCAGTCGTGTCCGACTCTTTGCGACCCGTGGACTGTAGCCCGCCAGGCTCCTCTGTCCATGGGATTCTCCAGGCAAGAATACTGGAGTGGGTTGCCATTTCCTTCTCCAGGAGATCTTCCCAACTCAGGGATCAAACCCGGGTCTCCTGCATTGCAGGTAGACGCTTTAACCTCCGAGCCACCAGGGAAGCCCCTGTTGTTGTTTAGTCACTATGTAATGTCCAACTCTTTTGCAACCTTATGGACTGTAGCCAGCCAGGATTCTCTGTCCATGGGATTTCCCAGGCAAGTACATGGGAATGTGTTGCCATTTCCTTCTCTGTGTGCTCCTTGGAAACCCCTAAAATGCATCTATTTGAGGAATTCCCAGACCCATTTGAACACAAGTGGTGTCAGCTCAATCTAGTCCTGCTGTTAGATGGGAAAATAAAAGCAGCATATCTTGATAGCTGTTACTATTGCTATTATTTAAGGGACAATTGGCTTCAATGGAACAAAGGGTGCAGTGAACACTGAAAAGAAATCCAGGAAGTTATCTTTTGCCTGTTCAACCAAGATACAACTTTTACGTATGGTCATGAAAATTATGGTCAGAAATGCTTCCAATATAAATGTAATTTGGAGAGAGAAATACCAAGACTGGAAAGAGAATGGCTAAAATCTAAGTTAAATTTTATTCTATCTGTTGGCTTTCAAGCTTGCTGAAGTGAACATTTCAAAAAGGAAACAGAGCGGACAAATTTTATCATTTTGCAAAAACAGGTCTAGGTGTATTTTGCAGATATAAATGATCATGAAGAAATAGCACAATTGCAACAAAGCACCTTACAATCACATATGGAGCCAGCATTCTGGAAACCAGACCAAAAAATATATAACAATGCCCATTGTGTTCACCCACTGCATCATTTCCAGAGCTGCAGCATCCAGCTGGGTCTGGGACAGTGGTGTTTTTTCCAGCCCAGACTCCACAGTGTCCCTCTACATGGCTCTAGAAGCTTCTTCTGGCCCATTTTCCTTCATTCCAAAGCCAGTCTAGATGAGCTCTTTCTGGATGTTAGATGAGGAGGCAGAAAACTAAGGACATTTCCAACTACCTCAAATCAAGTCATCTCACCCTGGACAGGTTGCTTCCCTGTCTGGACCTAGATGTCCTCAAGTATAAGATGGATAAGTAGACCAGTTAACCAGAGGTCCCATTAGCACCAGATTTCATGAACACTGAATTATGTTGTAGCATAAGCCTTGGTGAGGGGAACCAAGAAGTGACAACCATTCTGTGCGCATGTGCTAAGTTGCTTCAGTCCCTGTCTGACTCTTTGCAATCCTATGGACTGGGGCCCGCTAAGCTCCTCTGTCCATGGGTTTCTCCAGGCAAAAATACTGGAGTAGGTTGCCATGCCCTCCTCCAGGGGATCTTCACGACCCAAGGGTCAAACCCACGTCTCTTACATCTCTTGCATTGGCAGGCGAGTTCTTTACCACTAGTGCCACCTGGGAACCATTCTAGTTCTTTTAAAAATTTGCACACTGCAAAGGTGAATCTGTTTCTGAACTCCAGAGCTTCATTCAATCTCACAAGAAAAAACAAGCAAAGCTATTGTTTGAGTCCTCTGCCCTGGGGCCCCAGGTAAAAGAGCCTTTTGCTGTCTCCAGAGATGCCTGGGGGATCAAGGCGGCACAGCGCTCGGAGCCTGCTAAAAGCCTGAACTCTTGACTCAGACCTAGGTTCAAATTCCACACCAGCATGGGATCTTCACGACCCAAGGGTCAAACCCACGTCTCTTACATCTCTTGCATTGGCAGGCGAGTTCTTTACCACTAGTGCCACCTGGGAACCATTCTAGTTCTTTTAAAAATTTGCACACTGCAAAGGTGAATCTGTTTCTGAACTCCAGAGCTTCATTCAATCTCACAAGAAAAAACAAGCAAAGCTATTGTTTGAGTCCTCTGCCCTGGGGCCCCAGGTAAAAGAGCCTTTTGCTGTCTCCAGAGATGCCTGGGGGATCAAGGCGGCACAGCGCTCGGAGCCTGCTAAAAGCCTGAACTCTTGACTCAGACCTAGGTTCAAATTCCACACCAGCAGCTTCCTGTCTGTGGTCCAATGTGTGCTCAGCTGTGTTGATTCTTGGCTACCCCATTAGCTGTAGCCCACCAGGCTTCTCTGTCCATGGAATTCTCCAGGGAAGAATACTGGAGTAGGTAGCCATTCCCTTCTCCAGAGGATCTTCCCAACCAAGAGATTGAGCCTGATCTCCCACCTTAGAGGCAGACTGTTGACCACCTGAGCCACTAGGGAAGTCCCAGAAACGTTCTTAACCTTTCTTTTAATTTCTTGATCTCTAAAGTGGAGATCATAATGCCACCTATCATAGGGTTGCTGTTAGAATGAATGACATGATGCACTTTGGGCTCCTAGCCCAGTGTCTGGCACTTACTAAGCTTCATCTAATATTAACTGTTATTATTATTATAGAAACTTTACTTACAACACTTAGAACAAATCCTGCTCCCTAGGAATCTAAAGTTTGTGAGCCTGCCTGTGAGTTTTCTATGCCTTAAACCTCAGAATAAACCAAATGAATTAAAATGTTTTATCTGCAACCCCACAGTTTGTCCCCAGTCTGGCAGGAAATAGTCCACAGTTCCACCGAATAATTCAAAACCCATATCAGAAGGGGTGAGAGAGAGAGAGAGATAGTATGTTTGTGAGTGGGTGTGTGTATGTGAAAAGCAATCAAAGAGATAAAAGAAAAGAATCCTGTGTTCTCTAAAAATAGGAGGGCGGGGGTGGAGGGACACTTGCAACCACTTCGAGGAAGAATCAGCTACCTACAGACATTACCTGAACACATAACATAAAGCTCATCTTAATCAGTGGAAGCGACATTGCTGAAAATCTGGTGATTTTCATCTGGAGCTGACAACATGGTAATTTACATTCCGCACAGCGTAACCAAAGAGCTTGTTATGCAAACACAGGCCACTGATTTGACAAATCTCCCAGAAACAGAATTAATGTCTGTATTCTGTGCAAAGATGTAATTTATTTTAATATTTTAAAGAGATAATATATATCTATCTATCTCTATATATTCAGGGAGTGAGATATATGCATGCATCGAGATATATATATTTAAATAGAGTCAAGCTTAGGGGCTGGGGGCTGGTGTGCTGCATCATTAAAAGGTCTGAGAACTACAATGAAAATGGCATTGCTGATTACTACCAGCATCTTTCATTTGGTGTGTTTCTCTTTTTATTCCTGGTGATAACATAAATATTATTCTTTTGTGAAAATGCTTTATTTATGGTGCCAGAGCAAGGAATGCATTTCATGGTAATTGATGTTTTTTGATAGAGAGTAAGTTGAGCTCTGCCCAACTGCAGAAAAAGTTTTAATTGTGTGGAAGGCTCCAATGGGTATTTCCTAGTCATCTTCTTTTATTTTTTAAAGGGAAAATTTTGTTAAAGGAGAATTTAGCCCTTGCCGTTAATAAAGGATTGACTCTGAAGACTGGGGATCAGCATCCCAACCTCCTCCACCCACTGCAGACTATGAGACCAACAGAGTTTGGGAGAGCAGTTCCAGAGAGATACATGTTACCGACTTCTCAAAAAAAAAAAAAGTTTATGTAACTCTTTTGGGGGCAGATCTTCTAGGTCTCGGGCTTCACTGAAGCTTTGATGGGTATTTGCCTTTCAGAAGGAGACCTCAATCCTTATTTTTTCCCCAATGGGAAATCGAGAAAAGAAGTGGCTTCTCATCAAATCTTTACAGCCCTTCATCTCCTCTTTTCGCTCACCTCCCATTTCCATTTCAAAACTATGATTTGGGGAATTAAAACCACTCTACCCTGATTCCCCAGTTCCCTTGAGTGTGAGCACTCCTTTCTCCCTCGCCCAACCCCCTCATGGAAGAAGCTAATCAAACCTATTGTTATGGCCCAGATGAGGGGTCTAAAGTAGAAATCAATGTCCCATGGCCCAGGGGACCCATTTTGCTGCTTTCTCTGTTAATGTCATATCAGGAGATGTCACCAGGAAGCCAGGCTACCGAACAGAGCATCAGTTCCCATTTGGAAAGGCCTATGACAGTCCTCAGGCAGGTGAGACTGGAGAAGAGAGTCCCACCGGGAGGATGCTATTGGGGTTAGACAGTGGGCCTGCTAAGCTCTGTCACTTTTACTGACAGAAGAACCAGGCTCAAAGGAAGGGAGGCAGGGGGCTATGCTCTTCCATGGTGAGAGTGGGCAGTGGGCTCCCCAAGGAGGGGCCACATCTGTGCCAGGGGTTAGCTAACACAGATCCACCCCCTCCCTCATTCTGTCCAAGTTTGTTTTGAGAAGTAGGTAAATCTTAAGGGGGGGGGGTGGAGCTTAAGGTTGATCAGATGGCCTCAGAGAGCAGCCATCAGCCATGAGGCTAACTTCAGTCTGTCTAGTTTTTCTATTCCATCCCTCTACACTGACCTAGATTCATTGCACCTCCCTAACCACCCAGATCTCCCAGTGTACTCGAGCTTTTCTTCTCCCTGCTTGACTCTCACTTCTCACTGCCAACTGGCATCTGACTCCAAGAAGAGCTCTGGTCAGTTGCTAACCACTCTGATGGTCATGATGCATAATTCAGACTTGAATTTAACTCGCAGCTATACAGCACCTGCTGGGGTCCAACACTGCTCCAGGTACCATGTGTCATGTACCAATCAACCAGAAGACCTGGGTTCCAAGACTGGTTCCACTGGTCATTGTGACCTTAAGCAGATCAGACATTGGCTCAAGACAAACATCATCTCCTCATTTAAGCCTTCTAAGACTCTAGCCCCTACCTCCTGCACAGACCTTAAGATATTAGGTGCTTATTCATCTCTGCCCCTTCAACACTCATTATTTCTATAAGTCTGCAGTGCCTCCTATCTTTCTCTCCATCCCATTTATGAGTCTTCTGAGCAAATGTATTGGTCAGTTTAATGTTGTGTACCCAATGCCTAGCTGCATTTTTTTTTTAATCTTCCCAACCCAGTCAAACCTGGGATCAAACCTGGGTCTCCTGTAGTGCAGGCAGATTCTTTACCAACCAAACCACCAGGGGAGCCCCAGTGCCTAGCTTAGCACTTGGCATATATTGATGATCAGTAGGCATGGGTTGAACACATGAATGAGTTCAAGAAAAAAGGAGATAAAGATTAACATCACCTGAATTTTCAGCTACTTCTCCTGTGCTTACTAGGTTAAGGTGGAGGTTGGCACAGAAATTGCTGAAACTTAGGTTTTGAGCTAAGGATCCATGTTTCCAATTTATAGTTCATAGAGGAGATTTGAGAGCTTAGCAGAACTTACTAAGTATTCCCTATACTACAGCACACTAGGAAAGGTACTTTAGGCAGTCTAGACCTTGATTCTAAAACAACTCAAACCAAATCACTTAAAACTACACAGAAATTTTCACTACTGGGAGCAATTTTCTGCTAAGGGATGTCTGGGCAAAAATAACATGCCGTTTTCTCTGGATGGTCATTCATTACACACCGCAGCGAATAAATCTAATTTACATTTCTGTTGTTGTTGCTCAACATACTCAGGCAGGATTGATGGAACTGGGGTGATGCAAGAGGGCAGAACCACAGCCTGTGATTGCATCATGGATCTTTCCCTTTGAGGCTGGAGGGGGGGCTCCTCCCCCACCCTCCAGAGAGAAAGTGGGAGGAAACCCCTACAGAGATCAACTGACTTGAGGGATAGGACTGTGTGGCTCCTGGCTCTCCAGGGGGTCACTCTGGTTCAGTAGCTTTTACACTTTCCAATAAAGCAGTGTAGGAGAGTCCTCCATTTCTACCCAGTCCCTCAGCTACAGAAAAAGTGAAATTTTTACTCTCTGCCTCAAGCAGGCCCAGAAAATCAGGAATCTCTCCCAAGCCATTTCATAGAAACCTCACATGCAAGAGGTTTGAAGCTAGAGACATTTACCAAGAATAGAAGCAGAGCTTCAAATTGGGCCAGCAAGGTGCATTACCCAGGGTGGGGCAGAGGAGGAGGCTAAGAGCCGGAACTAAATACATCTTAGCTAGAAGGAAGAGCAGAGATTTTTCTCAAAGCAACAACAAGGGGGGAAAAAATCTCTGCAGGTTGAAGAGATGGAGGTGGAATTTGCCACGCAAGAGGGCTTTCTAGTAGACAGTTTTTATCTTCCCGCTAGAGAAAGATACCGACATACACCAACGTCAGTATCTTGACAGTGGTGCCCTCTTAACATGTATTTACTTTCTAATTACCCAGGACTGGGTAATTAACCTGTCACTAGACAGTGCTTGTCAACCTAATGAATGGATAAGGATCTGAGTGTTAATAATCAACCCGGTGGAGCCAAGGGGATCCCTGTTCTTATGACTCCATTGACGTGTTTCTCTAGCATAGCTTTATCCTCCTCACACCTTTATTTCCTCTACTGGGAATATTAACATGTTACTCAATACCTTAAGCAGATCAGACATTGGCTCAAGACAAACATCATCTCCTCATTTAAGCCTTCTAAGACTCTAGCCCCTACCTCCTGCACAGACCTTAAGATATTAGGTGCTTATTCATCTCTGCCCCTTCAACACTCATTATTTCTATAAGTCTGCAGTGCCTCCTATCTTTCTCTCCATCCCATTTATGAGTCTTCTGAGCAAATGTATTGGTCAGTTTAATGTTGTGTACCCAATGCCTAGCTGCATTTTTTTTTTAATCTTCCCAACCCAGTCAAACCTGGGATCAAACCTGGGTCTCCTGTAGTGCAGGCAGATTCTTTACCAACCAAACCACCAGGGGAGCCCCAGTGCCTAGCTTAGCACTTGGCATATATTGATGATCAGTAGGCATGGGTTGAACACATGAATGAGTTCAAGAAAAAAGGAGATAAAGATTAACATCACCTGAATTTTCAGCTACTTCTCCTGTGCTTACTAGGTTAAGGTGGAGGTTGGCACAGAAATTGCTGAAACTTAGGTTTTGAGCTAAGGATCCATGTTTCCAATTTATAGTTCATAGAGGAGATTTGAGAGCTTAGCAGAACTTACTAAGTATTCCCTATACTACAGCACACTAGGAAAGGTACTTTAGGCAGTCTAGACCTTGATTCTAAAACAACTCAAACCAAATCACTTAAAACTACACAGAAATTTTCACTACTGGGAGCAATTTTCTGCTAAGGGATGTCTGGGCAAAAATAACATGCCGTTTTCTCTTGGATGGTCATTCATTACACACCGCAGCGAATAAATCTAATTTACATTTCTGTTGTTGTTGCTCAACATACTCAGGCAGGATTGATGGAACTGGGGTGATGCAAGAGGGCAGAACCACAGCCTGTGATTGCATCATGGATCTTTCCCTTTGAGGCTGGAGGGGGGGCTCCTCCCCCACCCTCCAGAGAGAAAGTGGGAGGAAACCCCTACAGAGATCAACTGACTTGAGGGATAGGACTGTGTGGCTCCTGGCTCTCCAGGGGGTCACTCTGGTTCAGTAGCTTTTACACTTTCCAATAAAGCAGTGTAGGAGAGTCCTCCATTTCTACCCAGTCCCTCAGCTACAGAAAAAGTGAAATTTTTACTCTCTGCCTCAAGCAGGCCCAGAAAATCAGGAATCTCTCCCAAGCCATTTCATAGAAACCTCACATGCAAGAGGTTTGAAGCTAGAGACATTTACCAAGAATAGAAGCAGAGCTTCAAATTGGGCCAGCAAGGTGCATTACCCAGGGTGGGGCAGAGGAGGAGGCTAAGAGCCGGAACTAAATACATCTTAGCTAGAAGGAAGAGCAGAGATTTTTCTCAAAGCAACAACAAGGGGGGAAAAAATCTCTGCAGGTTGAAGAGATGGAGGTGGAATTTGCCACGCAAGAGGGCTTTCTAGTAGACAGTTTTTATCTTCCCGCTAGAGAAAGATACCGACATACACCAACGTCAGTATCTTGACAGTGGTGCCCTCTTAACATGTATTTACTTTCTAATTACCCAGGACTGGGTAATTAACCTGTCACTAGACAGTGCTTGTCAACCTAATGAATGGATAAGGATCTGAGTGTTAATAATCAACCCGGTGGAGCCAAGGGGATCCCTGTTCTTATGACTCCATTGACGTGTTTCTCTAGCATAGCTTTATCCTCCTCACACCTTTATTTCCTCTACTGGGAATATTAACATGTTACTCAAGGCTTCCCAGAGAAGGAAATGGCAACCCACTCCAGTATTCTTGCCTGGAGAATCCCAGGGATGGGGGAGCCTGGCTCTGTCACACAGAGTCGGACACAACTGAATTTACTTAGCAGCAGCAGCAGCAAGACTTTCAGTGGTATAGATGCTTGAGAGCAACAGCTGAATTCAACAAGTCATTGCTAAATTTGACTTAGCAAATTGCCTTTTTAATATGTTTCTCTTTCCAGAAATAAGAAGGGAGAAGAGATGGGCATGTGTGGTAGACTATAACATCCTGGAGGTAAGTGGCATCTGGGGCCAGCAAGATGTATTTCTGCTTCCAAGTTCCAGTATGACCACTCTGTAGCACTTGACAACCAGTTCAATGGGGTCCCTGCTTCTCCACCCGGACAGAGAGAAAGATCTCTCTAAGCGACATCCTAACAGGTCTTCATCTTGCCTTTCATGAAGAAATTTGACAAAGCCATGGATCAGAGTTGGGAGGGGCCCAAAGATGAAGCTGGTGCCATGGCCCATCCATTCAGCAAATCCAGACCCCTCTCTAAACCTCTCTGAGGGACTCACGCCCATTATCTCCAGCTTCCCCTTTCCACGTTGCAGGTAAACTTTCAGGCTTCCTATGTGAAGACATGGTCCAGGTCTTGTGATTTGATTTCTGGTCAATGTCAGAGCCACTGATTGTCCACCAAAGCGCAGCCCAGACTCATGATTGCAGGTTGGAGTGATCCGTTCATTCATCGGGAAGCTCCCCATCCTCTCCGTACCATCCTGTTTACACTGTCGTGTAAATACAGCCGGAGTTGCAACTGTGACCACGGGACTAAACTCTAGAAGAGAATCCTTTCTCTTCTCCTTCCTCTTTGTTCTTCCCTGCATTCCCTTCCCTCTGGAGTCAGACAGGTGTGGTTTTGAATCAGGTGCCCATCATTCTCCAGCTGGACCATCACATCACCTCTCTGAAGGTCACCTGTGCTGGTGAGTTAGAACACTCATGTTACCTCATGTGTGTGGCAGGAGAGAACGGGGTGTGTATGAAGGGCAGCATCTTGTGGATGGTACATAAACCCACTTTCCTTTTCTCCCTTCCTTTCCTTCAACCTCAGTCTCTGATCTCCCTCACCTACATTTAAAAACAAAAACAAAAACACAGGGCTTTTCTTTGAACCACAGACCTGCCTTTTTCCAGCCTCAGATGCTCTGTGTAGCACAAGGGCACCAGTGCTTCTGATGCCTCGTTAATGCCCCAAGGAGGCCGAACCTAGAGACAGGCTCTAGCCTTTTTCTACTTTTGAAAAATCTCTCCCCCTGAGGTTACCACCTGAGGATTGGGACATGAATTAGGGAGGTGAAAAGGAAGCTTTGCTGAGGTTCCTCTAGAGAGCAGCCCATAAAAATAATGGTGTACGAAGCAACTAGCTGCCTCTGGGGACTCCCTGCCGGTGCTATCAATGCCTGTCGGTGTGGCTGCTGAGACTCCTGGAGCTGCCCCAGTTTTGGGGCCCTAAGACACCAGGTAGGAAGTGTCACAGCCACTCACGTGGGTAGGAGGGCTACCTTCCACACAACTGTGGGTCAGCCCAGCCTCTGCGCTTCTAAGCTCCTTTCTCCATCTTCTCTCCTGTGTGTTTGCCACTCAGTCATGCCCGGTTGTTTGTGATCTCATGGACTACAGCCCGCCAGGCTCCTCTGTCCATGGAATTCTCCAGGCAAGAATACTGGAGTGGGTTGCCATGTCTGCTCCAGAGGATCTTCCTGACCCAGGGATCAAACCCAGGTCTTCCACGTTGCAGGAGGATTCTTTACCATCTGAGCCACCAGGGAAGTCCTACCAGGTGTGTATTTCACTCATCTTGCCTCCTAGGTGGGGGCTTCCCAGGTGGCGCTAGCGGTAAAGAACCTGCCTGCCAGTGCAGGGGATGTAAGAGATGCGGGTTTGATGACTGGGTCAGGAAGAGACCCTGGAGAAGGAAATGGCAACCCACTCCAGTATTCTAGCCTGAAGAATTCCATGGACAGGGGAGCCTGGCAGGTTAATCCATGGGGTCACAACTGGACACAACTGAGCAACTGAGCACACACAGTTCCCTCCTAAGTGGTCAGATCCAGCCCCACAGCCACATCACCATCATCTCGTCAGCTCCGCATGCAGACGGGCTTCCCAAGACAGCTTGCTTCTCCTCTTAGGACTTTTCTGTCTGTCTTTCCTTGTGTTTCCTGCCATCAAAGTCCTTCTCTCCTAAATCCAAATCCCTCTCAACTAGGTGTAACATCTGAAGGAGAACTGATAAATTAATCCTCGCTAAAACGTCCCGGCTAAAACTGACAGCGGCTTAATGCGCTTTTAGCTTAATGCATTTGAGACCCTCCCCGGGGTGCTAGCCTTTTGTCAGGGGATTCCTTCAGACACAGCAGAATGTTCCTCAAAGATGGAAATGATGCAGCCTTGTATGCAGTGGGGACAGCAAGGGAAACGCTCTAGGGAAGTATGGCTGTCACGGATCCTACCACCCAGCTGGGCACCTACCCGTTTCTGAGCACTCCTCAAACATGTAGTAAGACATCACTCTCCACTGAGAAATCTGCTAAGCACTGAAGATTGAGGAAAGAGGGAAAACTGGGAAAGGTTAGTAGCCTTTGATTTAATATTCGAGATTCATCTAGGTTTATGTGGTAGACCGGGGATCGACAGTAAGTGGGAATACATGGGGCTTCCCTGGTGACTCAGTGGTAAAGAATCCACCTGCCAGTGCAGGAGATGGAAGTTCAATCCGTGGGTTGGGAAGATCTCTTGGAGGAGAAAATGGCAACCCACTCCAATATTCTTGCTTGAAAAAAATCCCATGGACAGAGGAGCCTGGCAGGCTACAGTCCATGGAGTCACAAAGAGGTGGACACAACTAAGCACGTATAGAGAGAAGAGAAGCTGGTGGACAGTTAACAGCTGGCAGAATGACAATAGGGCATGCATCCTGCCTCACACCGGACACCCAAGAGCTCTCTCAGGCCTTGTCCTTCCAGCTTCCACAGTTCTAGCATTGTCCCTTCTGACTCAGAACAGCAACACTCTTATTCTATAACCTGTTTATACCCATTCCAAATGTCTCCTATTTTCCAAGGCAGCCTAATTTCCAAGAGGAGCCCATTACCTCTCCTTTACGTGACAGAGTATAGCCGGTCAGATTGTGTGCTAATATGTCCTAATTGTTGGTTCAGAGAATATGCTTAATGAACCTCTCCAGCCATATGGTGGATTTGTCCTCTGGGCAGAATACAGGATCACTAAGGAATGACCTAGAGGTATTTAGTCCGGGCATTTTCCACCAACCTTTTCCTCTCCAACCACACTTCTCAGAGGACACTGACTATTTCCCTGCTGGTAGGGATGAAGTCAACAAGTTCAAGGACTCCTCTCTTCTCCGAGCTGAATAGATCTTCCCCTCTCCTACTGGGCATCTCTCACCTCCTGAACTTCTCCCTTGACTCCTCCGAAGGAAGCCCTCCCCACATCCTGCTGCTCTACTTGCAGCCTCCTAGCTTCTTGTCCAAACTCATTAGATTGAACCCCAGTCCACACTCTCTGCTGCACCTTCCCTCCCCGATTGCCCGGCAGGAGGATGGAGATGACCTTTAAATGTCGCTGGTAAATGCCAGCCGATGCTAACTGGCTCCAAACCTCTGCACAGGCGTGGTTTTCCCAAAAGCCAGCACTCAGGCCCAAAGGAGGGATAGCTGGCTGCTGGGGACAAGTCTGTGCGGGGAGCAGGCACATGGCTTGCACTCAGCCTGAAACCCCAGGTTCCCATGGCCAGGCTGTCACTATACTGGGAAGGGGATGTCTGTACTATTAAATGTTAGAGCTGTAAGTGTCTTTAGAAACTGTCCTCCTTTTCGGTTTCTGGGACAAAGCCGAAGTCTCAAGAAAGAGGTCAAATATATAATTTTGAGAGCCTAATAATCTGCCAGGAAATCTGGTAGGTACTCGGCTTACCCTATATTTGCTTTTTAAAACGTTTTACTGTGGTAAAGTCACATAATAAAAAACATACTACTTCAACCATATTTAACTATACAGTTCAGTGGCACTAAGTAAATTCACATTATTGTACAACTCTCACCACCATAGTTCTCCTGAATTTTTCACCTTCCTAAACTGAAACTGTTCCTCATTAAACAGTAACTCTCCAACTCCCCTCCCAACTCCCCTCATCCCCAGGCATCTACCAATGTATCTTCTGACTCTGTGAATTTGGCTGTTCTCAGTATCTTATATCCCTATACATACATTTTTACTAAATGAATGAATGAATGATGGGTTGTTTCAGTGACTTCTTATAAGGACTCTGCAAGGTAGGCATCATCCTCATATTAAGATAAAGAAACACACACTCTACTAAGTCAATTGAGTGGTCTAGGGTCACATAGCTAATAAGAGGCAAAGCCAGAATTCAAACCTAGGTTTTCCTGATTTTAGAGCAATTTCCAGTGGTCCAGGCTGCCCGTGCCTTACTCCTTCTCTCTTCCATCATCAAGAATAGGTCTGGAACTTTTGTTTTTTAAGTTCTTTTATTTATATATATTTTTAAATTTATGTTTTATAATGTTGCATTGGTTTCTGCCATACAACAATGAGAATCAGCCAATTCAGTTCAGTTCAGTTCAGTCGTTCAGTCATGTCTGACTCTTTACGACCCCATGAATCGCAGCACGCCAGGCTTCCCTGTTCATCACCATCTCCCAGAGTTCACTCAGACTCATGTCCATCGAGTCAGTGATGCCATCCAGCCATCTCATCCTCGGTCGTCCCCTTCTCCTCCTGCCCCCAACCCCTCCCAGCATCAGAGTCTTTTCCAAAGAGTCAACTCTTCTCATGAGGTGGCCAAAGTACTGGAGTCTCAGCTTTAGCATCACTCCTTCCAAAGAAATCCCAGGGTTGATCTCATTCAGAATGGATTGGTTGGATTTCCTTGCAATCCAAGGGACCCTCAAGAGTCTTCTCCAACACCACAGTTCAAAAGCATCAATTCTTCGGCACTCAGCCTTCTTCACAGTCCAACTCTCACATCCATACGTGACCACAGGAAAAACCATAGCCTTGACTAGAATCAGCCATAATTATATGCAAATCTCCTATCTCTGGAGGTTCCCTTCCTTCCCCCATCCCACTCCTCTAGATCATCACAGAGTACCAGGCCTTGAACCTATTTGCAGGCAAGGAATGGTCTGGGACTTATGATTGCCCCATGCCCCCTGATAGTTTTCCCAAGTCATTGGTTTCATTCAGCAATTACTTATTTATCAATGAGCATCCTCCTGTTCTACTGCCTGCAGCTTTCATTTCCCATTACCCTGCCTCCATGTGTTTGTCAGAATGAACTGCCTACAGGAAGAGTAGGAGGAATGAGTAGGGGGAGGCCCTCTCTCCAGAGACATCACACTACCAACCTATGATCGCTGAGCACTGTAGGGATGTCTCAGCCCTGGTTTTCTTATCAAGGGGAGGCTCAAGACCCAGCACAGGGCCCAGCACAAGACCCAGCAAGGGCTGGGGAATGGCTCTGGCTCTGAGCAGTTAGGGCCCCTGGGCCAGATTCTAGTGCGGCTCTAACTAAAAACAATTTCTTGTTAACTCAGTGAGTTACACAGTGGGCTCCGGAATATGCCATCAAGCAGAACCATATCCTCAGCTTTCTACCAGACATCTCATAAATGGGTATAAGAGAATTCCTGAAAAGTAGCCACTGGCTGACAACACAGCCATGGCCACTTTTGTCTTCTACAAAGAGTTATAGCACTTGGTCTCACTTTTCTTAGACTCCAGGAAGTAATGTTTGACTACTTGTAAGTGTCATGACTTGAGGAGGGCTGCTTCCCTGTTCATCACCATCTCCCAGAGTTCACTCAGACTCATGTCCATCGAGTCAGTGATGCCATCCAGCCATCTCATCCTCGGTCGTCCCCTTCTCCTCCTGCCCCCAACCCCTCCCAGCATCAGAGTCTTTTCCAAAGAGTCAACTCTTCTCATGAGGTGGCCAAAGTACTGGAGTCTCAGCTTTAGCATCACTCCTTCCAAAGAAATCCCAGGGTTGATCTCATTCAGAATGGATTGGTTGGATTTCCTTGCAATCCAAGGGACCCTCAAGAGTCTTCTCCAACACCACAGTTCAAAAGCATCAATTCTTCGGCGCTCAGCCTTCTTCACAGTCCAACTCTCACATCCATACGTGACCACAGGAAAAACCATAGCCTTGACTAGAATCAGCCATAATTATATGCAAATCTCCTATCTCTGGAGGTTCCCTTCCTTCCCCCATCCCACTCCTCTAGATCATCACAGAGTACCAGGCCTTGAACCTATTTGCAGGCAAGGAATGGTCTGGGACTTATGATTGCCCCATGCCCCTGATAGTTTTCCCAAGTCATTGGTTTCATTCAGCAATTACTTATTTATCAATGAGCATCCTCCTGTTCTACTGCCTGCAGCTTTCATTTCCCATTACCCTGCCTCCATGTGTTTGTCAGAATGGACTGCCTACAGGAAGACTAGGAGGAATGAGTAGGGGGAGGCCCTCTCTCCAGAGACATCAC
Source organism: Madoqua kirkii (assembly GCA_006408675.1). NCBI lineage: Eukaryota > Metazoa > Chordata > Mammalia > Artiodactyla > Bovidae > Madoqua > Madoqua kirkii. The sequence goes on from SJYC01120864.1 coordinate 36,500, forward strand.
ACTACCAACCTATGATCGCTGAGCACTGTAGGGATGTCTCAGCCCTGGTTTTCTTATCAAGGGGAGGCTCAAGACCCAGCACAGGGCCCAGCACAAGACCCAGCAAGGGCTGGGGAATGGCTCTGGCTCTGAGCAGTTAGGGCCCCTGGGCCAGATTCTAGTGCGGCTCTAACTAAAAACAATTTCTTGTTAACTCAGTGAGTTACACAGTGGGCTCCGGAATATGCCATCAAGCAGAACCATATCCTCAGTTTTCTACCAGACATCTCATAAATGGGTATAAGAGAATTCCTGAAAAGTAGCCACTGGCTGACAACACAGCCATGGCCACTTTTGTCTTCTACAAAGAGTTATAGCACTTGGTCTCACTTTTCTTAGACTCCAGGAAGTAATGTTTGACTACTTGTAAGTGTCATGACTTGAGGAGGGCATGGAATCGCCATTCTAGTATTCTTGCCTGGAGAATGGACAGAGGTGCCTGGTGGGCTACAGTCCATGAGGTCGCAAAGAGCTGGACGTGAATGAAGTGACTGAGCACTCACATACTCAAGTGTCCTGAAACTATTAACGTTCCCAGTGTCAGTAGGTCCCTAACTTACTAGCAATCAATAAAACAGGAGTCAGGCTGGACTCAGTGAATTATCACACTAACCAGACTTTTCCAGTAGCTTGTTTACTCATTCACTTGTTTATTTGTTCTTCCCTGCATTCAGTAAAAGCATTCATTCATGAATCAATACCGGCTGAACTCTCAACGTGTATGTGGTCCTTTGGGAAAATACAAAGATGGAGAAGATGGTGTTCCTGCCATCATGAAATTTACAGTCCACTTACCAAGGACAATAATGCAGAAGCCAGGGCCCTTCTGTTCCAGTTCTGGCCCCTCTTTCACCACTATCCTGCCTTTACCCTTGGCCTTTGCCCACAAACTTTCACGTTTCATTTAATAATATTACATTAAGAGGCTTTATTAAAAATTTTCACCAAATCCATGCATACCTGCAGCTTCGCTACTATCAGAGGATCTCCTCAGTCAAGGAGAAAATAATCAAAACAATGAGAAAGAGCACTGTCAGTGAATACATTTTAGACATATGAATGTGTGAGTAAATAAGTGCGAGGACTCATTTCTCTACTTGTTAAGAAATTACACATAGACACTATTAATGCTATGTATAAAATAGATAGGCTTCCCTGGTAGCTCAGACGGTAAAGAACCAGTCTGCCAATGCAGGAAATCTGGATTCAATCCCCAGGTCAGGAAAATCCTCTGGAGAAGGAAATGGCAATTCCTCCCTCCAGAATTCTTGCCTAAAAATCCTATGGACAGAGGAGCCTGGTGGGCTACAGTCCATGGGATCACAAAGAGTCAGACATAACTGAACAAATAATACTTTCACTTTTTCACTCCATAAAATAGATTAATAAGAATCTACTGTGTAGCTCAGGAAACTTTAATCAGTTCTCTGTGGTGACCTAAATGGGAAGGAAATCCAAAAAAGAGGGAATGTATGTATAGCTGATTTACTTTGCTGCACAGCAGAAACTAACACAACATTGTGAAACAATTATACTCCAATGAAAGTTATTAAAAAAAAAAAAAAAGGACCTACAGGATGAGCTTCACAATCCTGTCCTCTTTACAGAGTATGTCACTTAGGATTCTGGCACCCTAATAATCCTGCCACTGGTCAAACAAAATGGACAGGCAAGTAAAGTGGCATGTCCCCCAAGAAGTCTTAAACATGCTTTTGATTTTCTGACTTCACAAACAGGGAAGATTGAGACTCATTTTATTTGAAGTAGTTGGCATAGTCCCAATAATAATTGCATGCACCATTCATACTGGCCGAGTGGGTGACATTCTGTGCTTATTTTCCATTCCAGCAGAAGCTGAAAATGACCTGTTCTAATTGCCCAAAGATGTGTCTCTATTTCAAAGACAGCATGCATGTATGGAGCAATGGAGAAAGAAAGGAAAAACTGACTCTGTGGGGAAGAAAAGGCCAAAGGTATTCACTTGAATGTAATAGTCTTTCCAAGAAATCAAGAGCAAGTTGAAGCAGGTTGGAAGACTCAGCTCTGCAGCCTGTGATGCTTGGAGTAGGGGAAATGGTGGGGGAGAAAGAGTCTAAATCATAGGTGAACAGGATTTTAGAGAATGAGATTTTTTTTTTAACTGAAAAATTTAGAATTCTAATCCTAGACCTGGAGAAAATGGATGTTTAGTTTACAAAAATTCTGTGGCAAGAATCCAGGAAGAAGACTAACAATGGGAATCTAAAGCCAGCTGTGGACTGAAGACTCAATCAGAAAATACTTTTCTCCCTCTGTTATTAAAGGAGGTGAGTATAAGCATTCTAGTCACATTAGCTTAAATGTAAAAATGACAACAGAAAGTGGGATGTACTATTTTGGGGAGAGGTGGTGGTTCTGCCCAGTGTCCATTCCTCCTCCACTGATGACTTTATTCTGATTTTTTGGAGGGACATCCCTTTTCCATTGTCGGTCCATGAGCTATTGGTTGGGGTTAAGTTCATCCTCAGCACTAGATGTGAAGCACATGACCATAACCTGACCAATCAGCTCATCACACACTGGTACAGAAAGCGTATATGACCTCACCAAGTCCATCAGCAACATTTTCAGGGCTTCTATAGGAAACACTGGGACTAGCCTTTTTTCATTCTCAGAAGTTGGAAGTTGATGGAAGCCACTTCAGTCATCTTTAATCCACAGCAGGAGACTTTACCTGAGAAGTGAGTCAGCATCCAAAAAAGCCAGGAGATGGAGAAAAGTTGAATCATGGTCACCCTGATCCCTTGCATCTAGCCATATCTGATGCCAGACTTAGAAATGGGACTTTTTGGCTATACTGAAACCAGTCTGAGTTGGATCCACCACTTTAAACTAAATGAGACCTAGCTCATATACAACAATTGAATACCCTGTTGGAAGGTCCCCTGGAGTAGGAAGTGGCAACTCACTCCAGTATTCTTGCCTAGAAAATTCCATGGACAGAGGAACCTGGTGGGCTACAGTTCATGGGGTTGTAGAGTCAGACACAACTGAGCGTGCATGCGCACACACATACACACACACACACACACACACACACACACACATCACAAAAGGTAACTAAAACCGATAACCTTCCCAAGAGCATAGAACTATCTAAGACTTACTTACTGGTGATTATGACACTCCAAGAATCTCTTATACTTTAATAAAATGCCATATGCCTTCCTGCTGTGTCCGGTGTTGGAGAGGATGGGGTGAGGGCACGGAAGTTGTGACAAAGGTCTAGCACCTTGTCAGTCTGAGCCTCACAGGCTCAGCATGGCAGCAGTGGATGTTTCCCCAATGGTAAAAGACCCTTTAGCATCGTGGTGACCACAAGCCACCTTTCCAACTGGTCCCCCTAGCAATGGGCAGAGTATTGTCTCATGGGAGTACTCACAGAAAGGAAAACGTGTTGTCATGGAAAAAATTCTCATTCATAAGTTAGCTTTGGTTTGGATCTCACTCTCCTGTATACAAACCGACAAATCCCTCCGGGCCTCTATTCCCACCTCTCCACCTGGGGGATGATGGTCCTTCATGCTAAACTGAGGGTACCAGGCAAGCCCTGAAGTGCTGCTTTACTAGGTAGCATTATTAGGGAAGCTAGAAATTCCTTCCTGGGGACACACACACCCACATTAGCTTCTCTTTTAGGTAACAAACAAACATAGTCTTTGGTATAATCACAACTAAATTGGAAATGCTGGCATTCCCCAGAACAACCTATCTATCCAGAGAAGCTAAGAGGACTCACATGAACAAAATCATATTTCCCCAGGCATAGGATTAATTAAAACTATCAAGTGTTCCCAGCTTTTTGAAATTAACTTTGAAAGTGTTTGGTGTGAAGGGATAAAGAAAGAGACTAGGCAATGAGGGGAAGCAGCCCAGGGGTGGGATGCTGGGAGAGAGACACTAGGGCTGCGTGTTTACTTTATTCCTCTTCAGAGAAAAAGGAGAACAAATGGCAATGTGAAAGTGTTTCTAGAAGGACAGCCAAGAGAGGGACAGCTGTGCATTCCCTGTGCAGAAGCTCTTTATCCCCTGGTGAACAGGGGCTCAGCACTCACAACACCTGAAGCAAGGCAGGTGGTATGAATGGCAGGGCACAGAGGAGAATCTTTGCAAGACAGATGGATCAGCTAGCCCTTTCTCTCTCTTTCTGGGAGGGAGAGGGAGAGAGAGCCTACCATCAGGGACTGAGGACACTCTTCATGAAACATGGTGGAAGTTGATGCATCTGGTTGAGCACTTCCTTCTCTTTTTCTCCCTTGTGAATAAATCCATTTCTGGCACTTTTCTGAGCTCTTGGACAGATGGTCACACTATAGCAGAAGCAGCAGAGAAATGCACCAGGGCTCCTGAGTCCAGCTCTTGTCCACCCATTCATTTATCAATGATGTGCTTTTAGCAAAGTCTGCTGCTTCTTAAGACTCAAATCCTTACCTGGAGGAGGAAGAGGGAGTCTGAGTCATTCCCTCTTCAAGAAGTACAAGTGAGACATTGGAAGTAAGTCAGATAACACATAAAGGATTTCCATAGAGTCCCAGAAGCCCTAAAAACTTTTCCACAGTTCTCTTTACTCAAATGACTTTAGGCTGGTGAAGCCCTGGTGGTGATGGAACCCAAGGACTTTGGAAAACGCTGGACTGATAACTAGCATCCTTTCATCCTTCCTACTGAGGTTCTGTCTTTAGAATAGCAAGGAAATGCATTTTCCTTGTCTTTTGTTGTCACGGTGATGCAAACCCACAAAGCATATCCAACTTCCTTTTACTCTCACTTTGGCAAGCTTGAGAGCTTCTCCTGAGCCCACTCACCAGCTGCTTGTCTCCAAGCTCCCCTAGATCTCAGGAAGAAGTGCCATGGGTTCCTAGAAGTACACTTCTCACATCTCCCATCTCCACACTCCACTGACTGTGTACCTCCAAACCTCAAGCATTATGAGGCTTTGAACTCAAACTTCTGAAACGAAGAGATCTGTTTCTTCATGCATTAATCCCCTACTTACCTTCCCCAGGCCTCACTGGTGGCTCAGATGGTAAAGAATCTGCCTGCAATGCAGGAGACCACGGTTTGATCCCTGGGTAGAGAAGATTCCCTGAAGAAGGGAATGGCACCCACTCCAGTATTCTTGCCTAGGAAATCTCATGGACAGAGGAGCCCAGCAGGCTACAGTCCAAGGGGTCATAAAGAGTCAGACACAACTTAGGTTCTAACACTTTCACTTTCATTACTTTCCCCATGAAATTAGATGTCTGCTCAACACTTGATGTCTTCCTGTCTCCTTCCTAACAGAAGTCAGGATGTGGTTAGCTTTTCCACTCACCTTCATTCAGTCAGGTGATTCAGGAGGCAAAATTAAAAAACCTATTACCTTCTTCAGGTACAAAGGGTTTGTCTTAATGGGTTTAAGCCAGTCATGGTGGTCCCATTCCCCTTTCCAAGTGTTGAACCACAGACATATCAATTCTGGCCAGCAAGAGATGGAGGGATATTTGTTGAAGGACTCTGGGAAATGTTTTCTTATTTTGAAAGAGAGACATAAGGAGACCTGCTGCCCTTGGAAGTCTTCAGGTTTGAACATAATGCCCAGCCATGAGGACATCCGTATGTGTGTATACTCAGTCACATTTGACTCTTTGCAGCTCCCATGGTCTGTAGCCTGCCAAGCTCCTCCCTCCAGGGAATTCTCCAGGCAAGAATACTGAACTGGGTTGCCATTTCCTTCTGCAGGCGATCTTCCTGACTGAGAGACTGAACCTGGGTCTTCTGCACTGCAAACAGATTCTTCACTGTCTGAGTCACCAGGGCGATGGTGATATAATGGCAGCAGCATTCCCTTGGAGTTGGGATAACCTCTTACCTGCAGCCTGAAGTGCTCAACCAGATGCACCAACTTCCACCATTTCCCATGGAGTGTCCTCAGTCCCTGGTTGTAGGCTCATCAATCTGGGAGAAGATGTACTGACGCCACATCAGCTGGGCTGCCATGGATGTGACAGTGCTTCCCAGGGGAGGAGGGGGCATTGCCTTTCATGGGAGACCCAGCATCCCATGGATTGCCAAAGCCAAGTAGTCTCTTCAGTTGTTTTCAATATCTTCCCATCTGGGTCACACTGTTCTTGCTTGGATCACGTTGACTGTATTACTAGCTAATTATCCTCCTACAAGTCTTGCCCCAGCTCAGCTTTGTTGATTTCACTGCCATGAGAGTGAACCAGGGTCCCCAGCTCACCACAGCCCATCTCCTGCTTAATAGCTCCCCCACTGTAGACAGCATATAGTTCAAGCTCCTTTGCAGGATAAAGAACATCACAAGGATTAGTTCCAGGCCTCATTTCCAGTCTCATTGCCCACAAGATTCTGCTTTGCCTTTTATGCTCTCAAGACAGCAAAGTTTACCACAGCCCCTTGGCTGTCCCAGGTCTCCTCACTCTTTCCTACACAACTTCCTTTGCCTAGAAGGCTGTTTCTTCCTTCTGCATCTGGCTGATACTAATGCCTCTTCCAGATTCAGCTCAGGCATCATTTCCTCTTAAAAGACTTTCCTGAATGTCCAAGATATTCTAAATCCATTCTGGGCTTCCATTGTACTCTGTGCATATCTAGAGCATGACATTGACCACATACTATTAAACATTTCTGTTTGAGTCAGTCTCCCTCATCAGATGCTAAGCTCCTTAAATGGGGCAAGAACTGTTACTTACTCATTTCTGCATCCCTGGAACCTGGCATACTACCTGGAACATAGTAGGTCTTCAACAAATAGAGATTGATCTGAAATGTACATTTCATAGCTGACAAGCACACACAAATACTTACCATGAGGAAATAAAACAAAACATGCTTCCAAAGGAAGTCTAGATACTTTCTTCACTACCCCCATTTGGACACATAAAAATTATTGACAAGAAAGAGAACCAGGTCTAAGAATTTGAAATAGGGCATGTTAAAGAAAAGTGCATCTCAAAGCTTATACTTGTCCTTTATGATACAAAAGAGGACATAGGGTGAATGGTTCTATGACTATTTTTTTTTAATCAGTATCTTTGCTAATAAATAATAAGGATCAGGCCAGAATGGGCAGAAAAATGTTGAAACAAAGATACCTAATTTAGGGACTTCCCTAGTGGTTCAGTGTCTAGGAATCCACCTCCCATTGCAGGAGACTCAGGTTTGATCCCTGGTCAGGGAACTAAAACCCCACATGCTGTGAAGCAACTAAGCCTGTCCACATTCTCTGGAATCCAAGTGAAGCAACTAGACGTAAGCCCACATGCCATGACAAAGATCTCATGTACCGCGACTAAGACTCAACGAAGCCAAAACTAAATTTGAAAATTTTTTTTAAAGGCAACCTAATTTGTTCTGATAGATAAAATGGGAGGAGTCTGTGTTTATCGCTAGTCACACTGCCAGGGGTATACACACTCTGGGGGAGTGCGGGTGGCAGAAGCTTATAGAAACGTGGCAGGAATAGTCAAAAAGATCTTTGGGGAAGGAATTATAATGTTCAATTCAGGGTGTTTCCTCTGTTGAGCGTGTCTGCAGTCAGTCTCTTCGAGTCAACTGTACGGCTTTAGTATGAGCCTTAAGGCGTTCACACCAACGCTGTTGGAAGGAAGGAAGGAAGGAAGTTGGCAACCCCGCCCACCAACACGACTGGGTGAACTGAAGAGCAGCAACACTGGGCAGGATACAGGAGAGACTGAGAACACAGCAGGAGCAGAACTCTGGAGTATAAGCTGACCAAAGAAACTTAGTCTCCTTCCCTTTAATATACTCTTGGAAGGCTGCAGTCCATGGGGTTGCAAAGAGTTGGACACAACTGAGCGACTTCCCTTTCACTTTTCACTTTCATGCTTTGGAGAAGGAAATGGCAACCCACTCCAGTGTTCTTGCCTGGAGAATCCCAGGGACGGGGGAGCCTGGTGGACTGCCGTCTATGGGGTCGCACAGAGTTGGACACAACTGACGTGACTTAGCAGCAGCAGCAGCAGCATGTCCCCATGTGAAATAACAGATTTGATGCAAAATGTCCAACAGTTCAAGGGATGGGAGCATCAAATCATTTAATGTACAAAACAAAGGAAAGGGTGACCCAAGACTAGAGGATCTGGAAATACATGGCCTGCATATTTAAATACACCAATGATGTGTGTACAACATAAATGTGCATATATGTATAAATGCATATATAGATACATAGATTGTACCTTTTATTTTAAAGTAAATTAGTAGTTAATTTGTTAGCTATCATTTAACTAGTATTAAATTTTTTAAAGTAATTACTTTTTCACTCATGAGTTAAATATGAAATCTTTGGTTAAAAAAAAAGAAAAAGACAAATCAATACAAACAAAAGAAAAGTGGTGTGTTTCTGGATTCCCTGGTGGCTCAGTGGTAAAGAATCTGTCTGCCAGTGCAGGAGACACGGGTTTGATTCCTAGTTCAGGAAGATCCTACATTCTTCGGAGCAGCTAAGCCTGAGCGCCACAATTATTGAGCCTGTTGTTTGGAGCCTGAGGACCACAAATACTGACCCACGCACCACAGCTGCCAAAGCCTGAGCACACAAGAGCCCGTGCTCCACAGCAGGAGAAGCCACCCCAGTGAGAAGCCTGAGCACCGTAGCTTGAGAGCAGGCAGCCCCCCCGCCACCGCCACACCTACAGAGAGCCCGCAGAGAAACGAGAACCCAGTGCAGCCAGAAATAAACAGGTAAACAAAACGTGTTTTCAAGTGCCGTTTTCTTTTTTAAAAAACTTTTTATTTTGTATTGGGGTGTATCAATGCTGTGATAGTTTCAGGTGAACAGCAAAGGGGACTCAAAAAGTGCTATTTTCCTTCTTGACTTTTAAGTACCGAACTCAGAGCGTCACTTAGAATATTTTTCTTTTTTTACCATTGTCAGCATTTTTAAGCAGATAAATTCCAAGTGATAATTCCTGCCAAATACCCCCTACATTTCGGTCCTGCAAAGTCACAAGTTTTCATGTATACCTCACTTGGCCTATGGAATGAATTATGCACACGTGTATTTTCTTTCTGAAAAAAACATGAAGAAATACTCTGTTCAGCCACGTCTCTTCTTCTTCTTCTTGTACCTATCCCAACCCCACAGGAGCAATTGATTGCTGTCTCTGCCTGCATCTCTTTTTCTGCCCAGTCCCAGCGAAATCAGGAAGCACTGGTGTGTGTGTGTGTGTGTGTGTGTGTGTGTGTGCGCGCGTGCGCACACGCGTGTACACATATGCCTGTGTGCTTAGTTGCTCAGTCATGTCCTCTCTTTGTGACGCTATGGACTGTAGCCCACCGGGCTCTTCTGTCCATGGGATTGTCCAGGCAAGAATACTGGAGTGGGTTGCCATTTTCTTCTCCAGGGTATCTTCCTGACCCACGGTTCTAACCTGTGTCTCCTGTGTCTTCTGCATTGACAGATGGACTGTTTACCACTGAACCACTGGGGAAGCCCAGGACACGCTGATAACCCAAGTAACCAAGCCCTTACTGAGCAGAGGTGAGGTGTCCAGGCCTCATCCCCACCTGATGCCCTGAAACCTGTCCCCAGCCATGAGACCATGTGCCAAGCACCAGGGGAGAAACCTCTGCTCCTCAAAGCTACAGAGTCCTCAACACACATCACTCCCAAACCATCCATTGTGTATGGCTGCACTTCTGCCCCTCTCTCTCCCTATTTATCAATCTTACTTCCTACCACCACCAGTGATATGCAAGATTCCCAGCTGGCTTACTTGGGATCTCAGGGGCCTCAATTCTTGAGAGTCTGTAACTTCCTACATTCCCTGCCAATGGCTGGATTTGGGCCACTGTAGGGCATCCCAGACAATCACTGAGCTGGCCTCTCCCCCGTGGACATCGGATCCTGTTGAATGGAGCCAGAGCTTAGTATGCTGGTCATGGCAGCCACAGGACCTCCCCCTGCCCAACTGCCCTCCACTCAGGGCTCTAGGCTCAGCCTGCCCAGCTCCTCGGCTGCAGCTGACCCTGCCCACTCTGCTCTGCATTTTCCCTCTGAAACTGAGAGTCCTCCTCCTCTGTGGACTTTAGCAACATCCTCAGACTGATGCTGAGGAGGCAACTTAGCAAAATCACTTTAGAAACTTAGTGCTTTTCTGGCCTGACATTCTTTTCTACCTGGACGGTTACTCCAAAGCAGAGTTTTGCCCATATGTGTAGTTTACCTATGTATACAAGTGTTAAATGGGTTTCCCTGGTGGCTCAGTGGTAAAGAATCTGCCAGCCAAGCAGGAGACACGGGTTCAATCTCTGAGTCAGGAAGAACCCTTGAAAAAGGTAATGACAACCCACTCCAGTATTCTTGCCTGGGAAATCCCATGAACAGGGAGAAGCCTAGCAGGCTGTAGTCCATGGGCTCACAGAAGAGTCAGGCATCACTTACCAACTGAACAACAATAACGTATGTGTTCAATTGATTTCTTCTCCACTCATCCCTTGTGGCTTCGTTTATCCAAATACCATCCATGCCTGAAGACTCACATCATGAGCTGCTTCCCTTTTAAAGACTTTCTTGATGATTTCAAACTCTATTGACCGTTTTAAACGCTTTCTTTCCTGGGGCTACTATTGGTAACACAATTTAAACCTTAATTTCACCATAAACTTCCCTGCATTTTCCTCATATCTTATATACATATACATACACACAATATGTGTGTGTATGTTTCCAATCAAGACTATAAGCTCTCTGAATGCAGTTATGCCTTACTGTCTTGTTTCCTCTTCCCAGGATAATGTTCTTTACACAGTTATTGCCAAAGAAGAAACAGGTGAATTTTTCCAGTGGACAGACATTAAAACACCCAGGTAGATGGGCTATGGGGTGAAAAGTCCTGATTAATATATCTAAGAAAAGAAGATGAGCACCCCAGAAGTTCTAGGAGCATCATGGGAGGTTCTGGATCAGCTCCTGCTAAACTTGGCCCTGAATCTCAGATAATATAACCCAAAGTCCAAGAAGTCTTGCCACCCATGAGGACTGCTTTCTCCCTGGGGACAACTTAATGCCAAAAGTACATCACTTCCAAGCCCCAGTTCAAACCCCTAACCCACCAATAAGTCATCTTCACTGCACATCAGGCAAGGATCGGAGCCAGTGTGCCTCTTACTGGGTAGAAAACAGATGGCCGTACCAGAGAAAGCTGACGGAAGGAATTGCGAAACAAGTATCAATCAACCCAAGCAAGTCGCATTAGCAAACAGGCGCAGCGCAGCTCTGGGGCAGGGCTCTCTGGTGGCGTTTTTAGTGGCTTTTCTAATTAAGGATGAGCTGTGGAGCTCATCAGCCACCCTGAGTCCCCCTAGGATGTGGCAGGTGGCTCTGAGAGCACCCCTCCTACCATGACTCCTGGTTGTGCTCAGGAGGAGTATATCGTGCCAGCCAAGGAGCTGTGCACAGAAATGGAGCAGAGGAGGAATTTAAAGGGACATCAACCCTGAAACAATGCCCTTTTGCCTTTGACAGCCTGTGTCTCCAAGTCCAGCACTTGCAGAGGTGACTGCAACCTGATATCGCTGTGCATTTTGTCTCTCTCTCCAGATACAAATTCTTTTAGGAAAAAGGCCTCCTGTTACAGTTTTGGCAATTCTGATAGCACTTAGTGCAGTGCTAGAAGCATTGATGAATGATTCATTGAAATGTGGCCAGCTTGATCCATTGAATTTTATTTGTATTCTTGAATGGTCCATATTCTAAAGCATTTTTCTATGCCCTACTTATCTGTCCCTTCTGCTCATCTACATTTAAAAATTTGTGTATATTTCTATTGTTTCTCCTATACTTATAGAACCCTTTAGTGGGGATATGAAGACTTATGTTTTACTCTAGATCCTTCTCTGTCTCTCTAGTAGCTGAAACAGGATCAAGCAAATCACTGGTTCTCCAATCATGCTTGCTGACCTGAAGCAATGTTTAGGGCTGAATGAAAGTATGGATTACACATGTGATTCTCCAAGGCCTTGTATCTTCTCTTATTGCTTGTTCTATTTCATATCAATGGCAGGTACTGTGTAAGGCATGCCAACACCCCCACTGACTCCATCCTCCTTCAATGTGATGATGTGTCTTTGTGTTCCCTGTTTGATCAGGAGGAGCCAATGTTCATTCACTCAGCCATGTCCAACTCCTTGCAACCCATGAATTACAGCACACCAGGCTTCCCTGTCCTTCACTATTTCCCAGAGTTTGCTCAAGCTCATGTCCACTGAGTCAGTGAAGCCCTCCAATCTTCTCAACCTCTGTCACTCCTTTCTCCTCCTGCTCTCAAATCTCTCCCAGCATCACAGTCTTTTCTAATGAGTCAGCTCTTTACATCAGGTGGGCAAAGTATTGGAGCTTCAGCTTCAGCATCAGTCCTTCCAATGAATATTCAGGGCTGATTTCCTTTAGGATTGACTGGTTTTATCTCCTTACTATCCAAGGGACTCTCAAGAGTCTTCTCCAGAATTGATTTGAAAGCATCAATTCTTCAGCACTCAGTCTTCTCTATGGTCCAACTCTCACATCCACACATGAATCCTAGAAAAGCCAAAGCCAGTGGTCCTCGGTCAAACCCTAAATGGTCATTTTACCCAAAGTACTGACTCTTGAATGTTAAGCTACACATCTGTGTAATCCTTACATGCTGATCAATTCCATATTATGAAACTGGATGAAATCTAGAACATGTCCAGCATTGTCTGGCACATGGTAGAAACTCAACTTGTAGTCTCCATTTCAAAATTATATTTATATATTTATTATAAATATTAAAAGACTGTTTATATATTTTAAGATTTATATTCCCTTGTGGCCTTTAAGCATAGGTTTCCAGAGCTGAAAAGGAAAAGAACAGATGCTTTTTGCAAAATAGATGGCTATGACCTCACAGATTTCCAGCAAAGTATTTAGATTTTAGAACATGTGGGTGATAAGAATGATCACAGATCACAGATAGAGCCAAACATATTGTCTTTAAGGTCTTTCTGGCTGACTCACACATGCTGTTGTTGCTGTCTTTTGCGAAGCATCATGATACCAACTTTTGGACAGCAAAGAAAACTTGACAAGTAGAAATGATAAATCTGAAGAAAGGCAAGCAGGAACAGGATCCTGGAGCAACAAGCTTAAGGTGAAACTTAATGGATGCTCTTGAAAAGTGAAACAGACAAGGGTGTATAAATCCAAAAGTCAGTGAGAAGAGACCAGGGACAAGTCAAGGTAACCAGGGGTTCAGTTCAGTTCAGTTGCTCAGTCATGTCCAACTCTTTGCAACCCCATGAACCACAGCACACCAGGCCTCCCTGTCCATCAGCAGCTCCCAGAGTCCACCCAAACCCATGTCCACTGAGTTGGTGATGTCATCCAACCATCTCATCTTCTATCATCCCCTTCTCCTCCTGCCCTCAATCTTTCCCAGCATCAGGGTCTTCGCATCAGGTGGACAAAGTATTGAAGTTTCAGCTTCAACATTGGTCCCACCAATGAACGCCCAGGACTGATCTCCTTTAGGATGGACTGGTTGGATATCCTTTCAGTCCAAGGGACTCTCAAGAGTCTTTTCCAACACCACAGTTCAATAGCATCAGTTCTTCTGTGCTCAGCTTTCTTTATAGTCCAACTCTCACATCCATACATGACCACTGGAAAAACCATAGCCTTGACTAGACGGACCTTTGTTGACAAAGTAATGTCTCTGCTTTTCAATATGCTATCTAGGTTGGTCATAACTTTTCCTTCCAAGGAGTAAGTGTCTTTTAATTTCATAGGTAAAATCTCCATCTACAGTGATTTTGGAGCCCATAAAAATAAAGTCAGCCATGTGTCCACTGTTTCCCCTTCTATTTGCCATGAAGTGATGGGACTGTATGCCATGATCTTCATTTTCAGAACGTTGAGCTTTAAGCCAACTTTTTACTCTCCTCTTTCACTTTCATCAGGAGGTTCTTTAGTTCTTAACTTTCTGCCATAAGGGTGGTGTCATCTGCATATCTGAAGTTATTGATTTTTCTCCCAGCAATGTTGATTCCATCCCAGTGTTTCTTCATGATGTACTCTGCATAGAAGTTAAATAAGCAGGGTGACAATATACAGCCTTGCCATACTCCTTTTCCTATTTGGAACCAGTCTGCTGTTCCATGTCCAGTTCTAACTGTTGCCTCATGACTTGCATACAAGTTTCTCAAGAGGCAGGTCAGGTGGTCTGGTATTCCCATCTCTTTCAGAATTTTCCACAGTTTGTTGTGATCCCCACAGTCAAAGGCTTTGGCATAGAAAATAAAGCAGAAATAGATGGGTTTTTGTTTTTTTTTTCCTGAAACTCTCTTATTTTTTGATGATCCAGAGGATGTTGGCAATTTGATCTCTGGTTCCTCTGCCTTTTCTAAAACCAGCTTAAACATCTGGAAGTTCATGGTTCACATATTGCTGAAGCCTGGCTTGAAGAATTTTAAGCATTATTTTACTAACGTGTGAGATGAGTGCAATTGTGCGGTAGTTTGAGCATTCTTTGGCATTGCCTTTGGAAAGCCAATCTCTAATTCTATCAACCATACCCTCTTTCCCCCGCAAAAGAGAGATATGGTTCTAAGATAAGGTTTGTGTACACTGCTGGATATTTCATCTTTCATCCTGGGAGCAGAATCCAGCAGGCACCCAAAAAAATATGGGACTGTTGAAAAAGTTATAAGACCAGATCTACCCCCGACTCACCTGCTTTCATGCTGAAGTTACTTGTTGGTTCTCGCTGAGAGCTTTGTGGGTAGACAGTCTTTGCTGGAAACAGGCTATGTAATATACAAATAACACATCTAAAACAGACTTTGCAAGAGTTTAGAAAAATCTCATGAAGGATACATCCACAGAGAGTTCTTAAGGCAAAGATAGGAAAGATCCAGGTTAGCTATTTCCTAGACAGAATGGATCAATGGTCTGAAAGGCTGTTTCTGTCTATGATTCTATGACTCCACATCACTGTTTAATTCTATACCCAATGAAAATTCTTAATAGATCAGGACTCAGGAATTTAGCAGGGAGGAAATCAAAGCCATTGGAAGGCATAGGGAAAGACAAGGATGTTCTTAAAGTCTGATTGGACCTGTATTCTCTGCCTCTACCTGACAAGCTTGCCTTCAAATTAATTAAAAAGTCAAATCCACTGTCATCTGAGTATCTGGTGAAGGAGCCAGCTGTTCATAAAACATCTTGTGCTTGCATAAAAATTTTATGCTTTTCCAAGTGCTTTATCATCCATCAGCTCATTTGAACTTCGTGACAACTTGGCAAAATAACTGGACAAGAATTGCTGGGGTAGCCATAGAATATACTGGAGCCAAGCTGCCTGAGTTCGAAGCCCAGACCTGTCTTTTCCCAGCTGATGATCTTGGACAAGGGGTTGATTTATCTGTGCCCTCAATTCTTCCTCTGTAAAATGGGCACAAAATAGTGCCCACACTGTTGGTTGATTGTTAGGAATAAATGAGTTGACATGTGAGAAACAGTTACAAGCCTGTTAGACTGTAAGAACTTTAAAAAAAAGTATTATCTTTCAGTATTATTGGTTCTTGAAAGTTGAAAGTATTAGTCATTCAGCCATGTCTGACTTTGTGCAACCCCATGGACTGTAGCCCGCCAGGCTCCTCTGCCTATGGAATTCTCTAGGCAAGAATGCTAGAGTGGGTTGCCATTTCCTTCAGGGGAACTTCCCACACCAGAGATTGAACCCAGGTCTCTTGCATTGCAGGCAGATTTTTTACTGTTTTGTTTTGTTTTTTACTTTACGATACTGTATTGGTTTTGCCATACATCAACATGAATCCGCCACGGGTATACACGTGTTCCCAATCCTAAACCCCCCTCCCACCTCCCTCCCCATACCATCTCTCTGGGTCATCCCTGTGCACCAGCCCCAAGCATCCTGTATCCTGCCCTGTTTTGTAAACATTTATTTATTTTTGACTGCACAGGGTCTTTGTTGCTGCTCTGGACTTTCTCCAGTTACATAGAGCGGAGTTTACTCTCTAGTTGTGGTGCAGAGGCTTCTCACTGCAGTGGCTTCTCCTGTTGAGGAACATGGGCTCTACAGCGTGTGGGCTTCAGTAGTTATGGCACCAGGTTTAGTCGCTCCATAGCATGTAGGATCTTCCTGGACCAGGGATCAAACCTCTGTCCCCTGCACTGGCAAGTGGATTCTTAACCACTGAACCATCAGGGGAGTCCCTGGTCCTAACTTTCATATACAGCCTAGGTCTAGCAGGGCACCAGACCTTCCAGCAGACACAGAGAGACTGATGGGTCAGGAAAGACTTTACATGCTGTTAAGCACTGTGAACTGGTTCCCAGGTGGGACGGATCTGACGTGGTCACGCTGCTGACCGGATTCTGCTCTCAGACTTTCTGCAGAGGACAAGCATATATTGGGCCACCGAGAGAAAGGGAACTAACTGTTAGCTATGCTTTACCCAAAAGCGCCTGCAAGCTCCAGCTCTTGTAGGGAACAGCCCAGCCTCAAGTAAAGGACAGTGAAGCAGAGAGTCACAGGTACCAACGGCCTGGAGTGGGTGGGGTGTCTCCTCAGCCCCTAGAAAGATGTGCCAGAGCCCAGCAAACATTCTGAGATGCAGACCTGTCAGCCGGTGCTCCCTGACAGCTAAAAAATGTCTCCGGCCTTGGAGGATGTCACAACCTGTCAAGGATGAGTTTGATGTTTACAGTCCAGGATGAGGCCCAGGGCTGACATGAAACAAGACAGCCACACTCTCGGCTGGAGCTTCCACCGAGGCACCAGCTAGGGCTCTGAGAAAGCAAGAAGAGGAAAGGTGGGCCCTCCGCGAGTTGTCATAAGTACCCCCCACATTATCCTTTAGGAAAAGACACTGAAAGGGAAAAGAGCACCAACAGGCAATGTCAAATTTTAACTAAACTGTCAAGCATGCACAGAGAAGCTTCCAGGATGTCAAGGAACTGAATCCCAGACTATTACAAGCTGGAGGGGCACCGGCTGTCTCAGCAGGTGGCTCCCACTCCATTCTGCAGCACCCCCTTGGAGTCAGGGGATGAGGTTGACTGGCTTTCAGGCCCCCTCCCTCATCTCCATGGCAGTGATGTCTAGTCAGTGACTTAAGGTTCTGCCCATTGTTTCACTTGGAAATGATGCTCTTCAGCTACAAGTATATACATTGATAATTAAAACTGGTGGCTCAGTAGTAAAGAGTCAGCCTGCAATGCAGGATATGTGGGTTCAATCATTGGATTGGGAAGATCCCCTGGAGAAGGAAACAGCAACCCACTCCAGTGTTCTTGTCTAGAGAATCCCATGAACAGAGGAGCCTGGCAGGCTACCGTCCATGCGGTTACAAAAGAGTCGGACAAGACTTAGCAACTAAACAAATAAATAAAATTGTGACCTTTTGAGACAATCCAGTGTGGCAGCATTCTGCCCACTCTGGCCCAGGAGGGAAGGGCAGTGCCATCTTCCTGGCATGACTAGAATGCCCTGCGTGGGTCTTCCTGGCCTTTGATTATTTCACCACCCGATTTTGGGCAGCAAGCACACTAGACCTGGTACCAGAAATATGGAAGGTATTAGACTAGTCCTTTTAAAGTCCTCGAGGTAGCTGAAGAGGGGACAGACTGACACTGGGAGCCGAGGCTGCAGCAGCCTCAGGCGTCCAGAGGGAGGAGGGATATGACAGCTGCATGGCCAGCAAAGGCTTCCTAGAGGCTGTGGGGCTGCAGCAGAAACTACCAAATAGGAAGTAATCAGGGAAGTGGAAATTCAAGTGAGAAAGTGACGGCAGGAAGGGACAGTGTCTAGGAAAGGAGGCAAGGCTAAGATGGATATGAGGTATCTGGGTTGCAGTGTATACAGAAAGCAGAAGCAGAGATTCCTGTAGTGGAGTAAAGGGGTGTGGGGCACCAGGGGGAGAATCATTTTCAGAGTCAGCTCAGCATCCATGGGGCCAAAGGGAACCCGAAAGCAGGACAGATGGACCTGAAAGAGTGACTGAGGTCGGACTGAACTGTTCCCAACCTCCTCACCAACATCGGACTGGGATAGAGAGAAGAGAAGGGAGTCAGGGAGAGGGAGAAGGGAAAACTCCGGACCAGGAGTGGCTGCTGGCAGCTCAGTGCTCTCGCAGCCTGGCCTACTGCTTTCCAACCTGCAACCCCCAGCCCCTATACACACGTGTGTGTGTGTGTGTGCTCAGCTGCTCAGGCATGGCAACTCTTTAGGACCCTGTGGACTGATAGCCTGCCAGGTTCCTCCGCCCATGGGATTCTCCAGGCAAGAATACTGGGTGGGTTGTCATGCCCTTCTCCAGGGGATCTTTCCCACCCTGGGATCGAATCCACATCTCTGGTGTCTTCTGCATTGGCAGGCAGATTCTTTACCACTGAGCCACCGGGAAGTTGACCCAAACACACAGCCCGAGGCAAAACCAGGAGACTGAATGGAGATCAGAGTAGAACAAACAGGGCAGGGCTGGATGATTCAGCAGCGTGACCCCCAGGGGACTCGAGGAGGAAGAGGGGGCCCCCGGAGGTGGCTTTCCCTGAGGGGTGAGCGCCCTCCAACACCCTCCCTTGTGCCCTCAGAGCTGGTGAGATATATGTACATGCCAGCTGTGCATACTCATGGGGAAAACAATCCAGCCAAACCTTCTGT
This sequence comes from Madoqua kirkii, assembly GCA_006408675.1. Lineage (NCBI taxonomy): Eukaryota > Metazoa > Chordata > Mammalia > Artiodactyla > Bovidae > Madoqua > Madoqua kirkii. The sequence continues at coordinate 55,252 of SJYC01120864.1, forward strand.
AACTGACAAATCAAGCAGTAAATCTCCTCTGCTCACTTTGGGGAAATCAAGACACATGGTCCCTGGCAGAAGCACAGGAAGAAACCCACAATGATGGCCTCTTATCCCTTGCCCACCCAGTGTACACAGACGTAGAGCCTTTAGGCCTGGGCAGACGTCTGTGTTTCCTCTGCTCCCACCCCACCCTTGTCACATGATCAGACACCCACCAATACCTATGCAAAATGTGGAAGGAAATCCGCACCTATCCCCAGACCTGTGACCTAGGCCTGAGATCCTCTGAGGCCCCACATGGGAAGTGATCAGGGCTGGGTGACCAGATAAACACAGGAGGACAACTAGTTCAAGTAGAATTTCAGATAGACAACAAATAAATTTTTAGAATAAGTATGGCCTAAATATTGCATGGAACATACTTATATTTTAAAAAAAAAGGATTCAATCATATAATGTAACTTCTATTGGAATCTAGAAAAAATGGTACAGATGAACTTAGTTGCAAAGCAGAAACAGAGAAACAGATGTAGAGAACAAACATATGGAAACCAAGGGAGAAAAGGTGTGGGTTGAACTGGGAGACTGGGATTGATATATATACACTACTATGTATTAAATAGATAACTAATGAGAACTGACTGTATAGTACAGGGAACTCTACTCAGTGCTCTATGATGGCCTAAATATGAAGGAAATTCAAAAAAGAGGGGATATATGAACATGTGTGGCTGATTCACTTTGCTGTACAGCAGATACTAACAAGCAACTATACTCTGATAAAAATTAATAATAGTAAGGAAACGGATTTATTGCTTATCTAAAATTCCAACTTAAATAGGAATCCTGTATTTTTATTTGTTGAATTGGGCAACCCCTAGGCAGAGTAAGAGGCTTGGGAGTGGGAAGGGGAGGGGAGGGCAGGAAGAAATAGGCCATCCATAACTCCCTTTGAGAAAAAAGAGGAACTTAGACAACACTTTGGTTTGTTGCTAACATGTAACATTTTCCCTGGCCTCTCAGCTGATAAGAATCTGCCAGCAATGCAGGAGTCCTGGGTTCTATCCCTGGGTCAGAAAGATCCCCTGAAGAAGGAAATGGCAACCCACTCCTATATTCTTGCCTGGAGAATCCCATGGACAGAGGAGCCTGGTGGGCTAAAGTTCATGGGGTCGCAGAGAGTTGAATACAACTGAGCAACTAACATCAAACTTTAAAAGGCAACTCACTCCAGGATGATAAACCAGTCTTCACCAGATGTCAGACCTCCCTGCTCTGCTCCGTGCTGTGCGCAGGCACCCTGTCACCTGCTAGCTTCCTCCTAGGACTATCCTGAGTGCAGCCCAGTAGAACTTTCTGCAGCAACAGCAATGCTCCACGTCAGTGCTCCCACATGTAGGAGCCAGGAGTCCGACACTGCCACTGAGCTCCTGAAGCGAAGGCAACAACTGAGACTGAAAACCACACTCTTCATTCAATTTGCATCTCATCTCTGTCTCTTAGGCTGCCCAGCAGGCCTGGTTCTGGCATTTCTTGGATGTAGCAGTGGTTCTAAGAAGCTCAGAGTTACAGGGACCCTTGGAAATCACTCTTATCCATTTCATTTCCAAGATGGAGAATTTGAGGGCCAGAGAGTGCAGGGCAGCCAGAGATCTGGTGTTGTTAGTGACAAAGCTGGCATTGGAGAGGAAGGGCAGGGGAAGGAAAGGCAAAGCTCAGCAGTCCTGGTAACGCGCAGGGCAGCCTCGGATGCCCCCCACCCCCCAGCCCTACCTCAGAACACCCACTAGTGTGAGGAGGAATGTGGAGAAAGCTGTATTCTTGAGTCCAGCAGTGATGAATCTATGTGATGAATGCAGGGAACTTGAGAGACAAAGGGGAAATCAGCAACATTAGCACAAAACCTTGCTGAGTGTGCCCCCCCACATTATCTTGGAAATATAATTACATCGACCCTTAATATCAACACACCCAAGTCATTAGAGCTGGCTTACGGCTTCCCACAGCAATCGGATATTGACTTTTTATTGCACCCTCTGAGAGCACTGTGGAGACAAACATGCCATCAGGGAAACCCCAGATTGTCCTAAGAAGGTCAGCGGCCGCAGTGATCTGCCTCAGATCAACCAAGCCTAGCCAGTCCCAACCCACCTAAGACCACCGCTTACTCTTACTCGCTTTGTGTACTGCACAAGAGCATCCCCACCAAGGCCTGCGGGTGCTGAAATGCAGCCGGGCTCACTCACTAAGCTCTGCACCACAAAACAGGTCTGACCGATTAGTCCAGAGGCTCCTGATCCCCAGTAAACACATTCCCTAGAGTCTCAGTGAGACAGATGTTAGGGTTCTCAGCCTGATGGAGAACAGACTGCTATCCTGAATGTACAGGAAAGACCTGCAGCTAGCCCTGGTTGGGGTACTTGTGCACAGAGCGACCTTGGCCTGGACACATTCCTCTCCTGCAGTTCAGTTCCTTAGCCATAACATGAGAAAGAAAATCTGCCTGCCATCCTCCTAGGAATGTTGCACAAATCAAATGAGCGCAGCTCTTTGCAAGTGCTTCCTGGTCTCCACATCCTGAAAGACAATCGGGCTTTATTAATTATTCGGCTGGCTCTCAGCCTTAGGGGACGATGGGAGGTTGAGCTATCCGTCCTCGTGGCCCGCCCGCCTTGCCCAGGTCCTCACAGGCTGTCATTCACTGGTCCTCGGTGCACTGCAGCTCTGCACATCCGATGGGTGCTGGGGAACTCACAGGAACCGTGGCTATCAGCTATCGGGGAAAATACACGTCTCTGTGATGATTCTTTTGACTTTGAAAGGGTTTGTGCATACATCGTCTCATTTGAACTTCACAACCATTCAGTGATTTGTACGGAAGACACCATCCTCACTTTGCAGAAAAGGAAACAAACTCGGGGGAGTGAAATGACTGCTTGAATTGCATAAACGTGAATTTGTACATCTGCAAGTGACACAACTGGGACTGGGACTTTATCTCCCCAGTTACGGTATTCATGAGATTTCAGGTCCACTAGACACACAGACATCAAATACTTGTGGAATAACGAGAAAATAAGTAAGCAGATAAATAAACAAAAAAGCTCTCTCTAAGCAGCACCAAATCGGGGGTTCACACAGCAGGGGACCGGCACGCGCTGGGACCCACTGAACAAGTCAAGGTCAGCCTGTGTTTCGGAATCCCGCCCAGCCTCCTTCCTGACCTACCACCAAAGATCTAATCAGTTACGTTTATGTCACAGGTTGGAAAATTTTCCAAGCTCCAAGAGGCAAAGCGAAAGGTTTGGTCTGAACAGCCAATCAGTTGGCAAATTCAGATGCAACCCCAAGTGGCCAGAGCAAGCTTTGGGGCACCATAGCTTCAGCTTGGGGTCTCTCTGAAGAGTTCTCAAGTCTGAATCAGTAAGTGAAGTTTTCATATCCCTAAGCAGGATGAAAACTGCCCAGCAAAAACATCTGCAGGCCTCCAAACAGATCATATTAAAATTTACCAAGAGGGGGCTCAGTTGGGAAGTGAGGGTGAAAAAAAACTCTCAAGTCAGAGTGTTTGTAATGTATTTTCCCTAGAGGACTTGGTACAGAGATAGTTTTAATTAACAGTGCATTTCATTTAAGCTTAGCAGGCAAGTTATTGTACATTCAATAAATACAAGTTAGCTATTAAGAACATATTTACTTCTGACTTAACAACTACAGCAGGCTAGAGACACAGATTTCCGTGAAATCACAAGCTGGAGCATTTGTTTGGAACAATCAATTGTTCTTTCCTCAAGATATAATAATTGCCTTATTGAATCTGGAGAAGCTCTTCTCTTGGTAATTTATGACAAACAAATATCCCCATTTAGTTACTCTATCCTTTTTGCCCAAAGAAGAAAGAAGATAGGGTAGAGAAGAAGGAGATTCTCAAACTCAGATCCTTGACTTAAGGGAACAACTTGGCCTGGCACAAATTTACTGCAACTTTCTAACCTGGGAAATCTGGACCCTAGACCAGGCAGGGAAACCTGGAGACCTGAGTTCTAATAACAATTAATTGTTTAGTGTAAGTATGTCCCATTCAATGTTTGGGACATATTTATGTTAAGTAAGCAGTCATAGCTTATCTGAAATTCAGATTTGACTAGACATTCTTTTGCTTTGCTTCTCATTGTTCCATCTGTCAACCATAGCCTTGATGGGCCCTGATTATACTTAGCAGTATGTATAAGTCACTATGGACACCATTCCCACTCTTCATCTCACTCAGCTTCTCCACTGCTAAGTCCCATCTTCCAAAGGACAAATGAGGAAACAGAGACTCAGAAAAGCAAAGTGACTTGAGCTAGGTCACAGAGCCAGTTGGTGCCAGAAGCTTGATTTTATGGTCATCATTCATCACCATCATCAGCATCCTTTTCTATGATTAACTAGCATCCATTGAATGTTAGTGATATATCAGACCCTTTGCTCTGAAAATCTTCACAATCACACCATGAGATAGATACTTCGTTATGTCTAGATTTTAGAGCTGGGGTCAGTTACAGTCTCAAATCAGAATCCATGAATTGTTTCCCTGTCAGCCCTTTGCTCTTTCCACTTTGACTTTTTTGTCTCTTTGTCTCTTCTATCCTCATCTAGAAATAAATCTATAAGATCAACACTAATTAAGTCCAATGGAGCCAAACACTCGGGTGAACAGGTAGAAAAATAAGACAAAATGAGAAAGAATGGCGGCGGGGTACGGGAACTGCTTAGGGGCCGACAGTGCAGCCCAGGGAGACTTACCGCCTGGATCTGAATCTTAACATGTATACTCAGATGCTGGCAAACATGGGCAAATTTTGCAATCTTTCTGTGCCGTCCTTTCCTAAACTGCAAAATGGAGCTGGTAAATGTTTTCACTGATGCATAATAAGCACTGTATAAATATTTATTCTTGATGCTAATAAAATAAGGTGCCTGAAACCTGAGAATTGAGCATGTCACAGAGAGAGCAGAGTCCAGAGAAACCGGAACACAGAGCCAATCATGCTCTGTGGCCAGTAAGTGCCTACCTGCCTCATCTTCTCATGAGGCCATCGAGGACACAGGCCAAGTCAGCAAGAGATATTTCCACACACTGTCTATTAAAGCTCAAATACCCATGCGTAACTTACGCCAATCTACACAATGGTGAAATTGTAGGATTTCCAAAGAGTTCTACTTTCAGGTACTTTCTTACATGATGAACACAAATCATGTACAAGGATTCAAAATTTTAACATTGATAAATCCAGATTACTTTCTCTAACCCCACTTTCCCAGCCAGAAATAGTAGACAAAAGGTTCTCCCAAAGACCCACCCACCAAAAAAAATCAGAAAATATGGTGGCCACCCATGTATGTAACCATACCATTACATAGACATACTAGGTTGCATTAAGATACAAACTCTCTTTAAATCTGATATTAAGTTGTAGCTACTGAAACAAATGGCCTGATCTGTGTTTACTTATTTAGTTAATTATATCAGACTGTGTTCCCAGATGATTGAAAGGCAGCTTCCAAAAACAGACTAAGTACAGGATATATATTGCTGCTTAAGTAGCTTCTGCAACCCAATGAACTGGAGCCTGCCAGGCTCCTTTGTCCATGGGATTCTCCAGGCAAGAATATTGGAGTGTGTTGCCATATTCTCCTCCAAGGGATTTTCTTGACCCAGGGATCGAATCTATGTCTCTTATGTCTCTGCATTTGTAGGTGGGCAATATATTATTGGCTATCATTAAAGTAATTTGAATTTCCCAAAGTGTAATTAAAAATAAGCAAGACAACTTAAGACCAATAATAAGAGGGAAAAGTTAAAATTATAAGCTATCACAGAAATTACAAATTATCAAAAAGATTCAATGACCAGATGGCTTTAATGGAGAATTCTATTAGTCGGACTATTATACAAATTGATCCAGAACATAGGCAAAGACTAAAAACTAACTGAGTCATTTTATAAAGTTGGCTTATGCTTTATACCAAAATTGAAAAGGATGGGCCAAAATAGGAAACTACAAACTAATTTCACTTATGAATAGAGGTGCTAAATCCCTGAGGAGAATATTAGCATATGGAATTCAATAGTACATTTAAAGAACGATCAACTCCTACCAAGAATGACTCATCCTAGGAAGGCCAGGACAGTCTATTAATAGGAAGCCTATTAATATAAAAAGTAATCAGTAGGCTCAATTAGCAAAGCTTAAAATAATCTCAATGACTGCCCAACAGTTATTCAATAACAGTTTTGGCTAGAAGCATTTAGAAAAATAGAAATGAAAGGGAATTTCTTAATAAAGACTATCAAGCTAAACGAACTGCCTTCATCATACCTGCTTTAAGATCTATGTATCAGTTACCTATTGCCGCAATAATGCTATGCAACAAGCAACCTCAGATCTCAGTGCTTTCAGTTCAGTTCAGTTCAGTCACTCAGTCATGTCCGACTCTTTGTGACCCCATGAACTGCAGCATGCCAGGCTTCGTTGTCCATCACCAACTCCTAGAGTCCACCCAAACCCATGTCCACTAAGTCAGTGATGCCCTCCTACCATCTCATCCTCTGTCATCCCCTTCTGCTCCTGCCCTTAATCTTTCCCAGCATCGGGGTCTTTTCAAATGAGTCCGCTCTTTGTATCACATGGCCAAAGTACTGAAGTTTCAGCTTCAACATCATTCCTTCCAATGAGCACCCAGGACTGATCTCCTTTAGGACGAACTGGTTGGATCTCTGTGCAGTCCAATGGACTCTCAAGAGTCTTCTCCAACACGACAGTTCAAAAGCATCAATTCTTCAGTGATCAGCTTTCTTCACAGTCCAACTCTCACATCCATACATGACCACTGGAAAAGCCATATCCTTGACTAGATGGACCTTTGTTGACAAAGTAATGTCTCTGCTTTTCAATATGCTATCTATGTTGGTCATAACTTTCCTTCCAAGGAGTAAGTGTCTTTTACTTTCATAGCTGCAATCTCCATCTGCAGTGATTTTGGAGCCCTCCAAAATAAAGTCAGCCACTGTTTCCACTGTTTCCCCCATCTATTTGCCATGAAGTGATGAGACCAGATGCCATGATCTTCGTTTTCTGAATGTTGAGCTTTAAGCCAACTTTTTCACTCTCCTCTTTCACTTTCATCAAGAAGCTCTTTAGTTCTTCACTGTTTGCCATAAGGATAGTGTCATCTGCATATCTGAAGTAATTGATTTTTCTCCCGGTGATCTTGTTTCCAGTTTGTGCTTCTTCCAGCCCAGGGTTTCTCATGATGTACTATGCATATAAGTTAAATAAGCAGAGTGACAATATTTAGCCTTGATGTACTCCTTTTCCTATTTGGAACGAGTCTGTTGTTCCGTGTCCAGTTGTAATTGTTGCTTCCTGACCTGCATACAGTTGTCTCAAGAGGCAGGTCAGGTGGTCTGATATTCCCCTCTTTCAGAATTTTCACAGTTTATTGTGATCCACTCAGTCAAAGGCTTTGGCATAGTTAATAAAGCAGAAATAGATGTGTGTGTTTTGTTTTTTTTTTCCTCGAACTGTCTTACTTTCTCGATGATCCAGGAGATGTTGGCAATTTGATCTCTGGTTCCTCTGCTTTTCTAAAACCAGCTTGAAATTCTGGAAGTCACTGTTCACGTATTGCTGAAGCCTGGCCTGGAGAATTTTGAGCATTACTTTACTAGCGTGTGAGATGAGTGCAATTGTGCAGTAGTTTGAGCATTCTTTGGCATTGCCTTTCTCTGGGACTGAAATGAAAACTGACCTTTTCCAGTCCTGTGGCCACTGCTGAGTTTTCCAAATTTGCTGGCATACTGAGTGCAGCACTTTCACAGCATCATTTTTCAAGATTTGAAATAGCTCAACTGGAATTCCATCACCTCCACTAGCTTTATTTGTAGTGGTGCTTCCTGAGGCCCACTTGATTTCATGTTCCAGGATTTCTGGCTCTAGGTGAGTGATCACACCATCATGATTATCTGGGTCATGAAGATCTTTTTTGTACAGTTCTTCTGTGTATTCTTGCCACCTCTTCTTAATATCTTCTGCTTCTGTTAGGTCCATACCATTTCTGTCTTCTGTTGAGCCCATCTTTTCTTAAAATGTTCCCTTGGTATCTTTAATTTTCTTGAGGCGATCTCTAGTCTTTCCCATTCCGTTATTTTCCTCTGTTTCTTTGCACTGATCACTGAGGATGGCTTTCTTATCTCTCCTTTCTATTCTTTGGAACTCTGCATTCAGATGGGTATATCTCTCCTTTTCTCCTTTGCTTTTCACTTCCCTTCTTTTCACAGCTATTGCAAGGCCTTCTTAGACAGCCTTTTTTTTTTTTCATTTCTTTTTCTTGGGGATGATCTTGATTCTTGTCTCCTGTACAATGTCACAAACCTCTGTCCATAGTTCATCAGGCACTCTATCAGATCTAGTTCCTTTAATCTATTTCTCATTTCCACTGTATATTCATAAGGGAATTTGATTTAGGTCATACCTGAATGGTCTCGTGGTTTTCTCCACTTTCTTCAATTTCAGCCTGAATTTGTCAATAAGAAATTCAAGACCTGAGCCACAGTCAGCTCCCGGTCTTGTTTTTGCTGACTGTATAGAGCTTCTCCATCTTTGGCTGCAAAGAATATAATCAATCTGATTTTGGTGTTGACCATCTGGTGATGTCCATGTGTTGAGTCTTCTCTTGTGTTGTTGGAAGAGGGTGTTTACTATGCTTAACTGATACATCTGAAGTCTTACTGAGTGGTTCTTCTGGTCTTGCCTGGACTCAGTTTCATAAAGAGCACTGGCTGTTTTTTGAGTGATCTTGTGTGGTTTCAACTGGGATAAACAGTGTAACTCAGCTGTGCTACAAGTATATAATTTTCTACCTGGGTACACTTGGCATATCTTTATCACAAATATGGAAGATGAAACAGTTACCAGGCACACTTTTAAAGCTTCTATGTGCTCTATCTTAGCTCACATTCCACGGGCCAAGTCACACAGCCAAGTTCACAGTCAGGGTAAAAGTGTACCCCAGAGTTACATGGCAAAAGGCATAGCTATGGGGAGGAGTGACAAACTGAGGCCATTTGTCATTCCACAACATTAGGCTTCTCAGAAGATCAGCTCTACTGAGTACTGAGTAATAACAGAATTAGTGTAAAAATTTTTATTTTTACATAAAAAGATATTCCATGATGAAATAAGTTCTGAGATGTTCTGGGTGGAGTAATAAATAATGTTAAACAAGTTTTTTTTTTTTTACAAAAGGATGTGTCAAGCTTTCCTGGATGTGTCATGAAAATTTCCAAGTTAAATTCATAGCCCTTCCCATACCAGTTTGAATATAGAATCTTTTGTTTTTCACAGAGCATCTGGAGGATAAAATACTTATAGGACACACTTTGGGGGGAAAAAAAAGATATAACAATGAGGTATCATCTCATACTAGTCTGAATGGCTGCAAATAATAAATGTTGGAGAGAGTGTGGAGAAAAGGAAATCCTCCTACACTGTTGGTAGGAATGTAGACTGGTACAGCCACTATGGAGAACATTATGAATATTCCTTAAAAAAATAAAAATAGAGCTACCATATGATCCAGCAATTCCCCTCCTGGGCATCTATTTAGACAAAACTCTAATTCAGAAAGATGCATAAGCCCCAGTGTTCATAGAAACACTATTTCAATGGCCAAGACCTGGGAACACCCTAAATATCTATCAACAGATGTACAGATGATGAAGATTTGGTACATACATACAATGAAATATTACTCAACCATAAAAATAATGAAATAATGCCATTTGCCACAGCAAGGATGGATCTGTAGATTATCATACTAAGTGAAATGTCAGAAAGAGAAAGACAAATACCATATGATATCACTTATATATGGAATCTAAAGAAAATGATGCAAGTGAACTTTTTACAAAACAGGCTCAGAGACATAGAAAACAAACGCAGGTTACCAAAGGGGAAGTGGGGAGGGATATGTTGGAAATCTGGGATTAACAGAAACACACTACTACATACAAAATAGATGACTGACGAGGACCTACCACACAGCACAGGAAACTCTACTCAGTATCTTGTAATAACCTAGAATGGAAAAGAATACATATGAGAATGTATGAGTGTGTATATGCATATTATATATAATATGTTCTATATATAACAGACTCACTTTGATTTATACCTGAAAAGTTGTAAATCAACTATACTTCAATTTTTAAAGTATATATAAGCTCAGTGGCACTCACAGAAGTGAAGTGAAGTGAAATGAAGTCGCTCAGTCGTGTCCAACTCTTTGCAACCCTGGGGACTGCAGCCCACCAGGCTCCTCTGCCCATTGGATTGGAAAGGGTTGCCATTTCCTTCTCCAGGGGATCTTCCAGACCCAGGAAAAGAACCCAGGTCTTGCGCATTGCGGGCAGATGCAGGCAGATGCTTTAACCTCTGAGCCACCAGGAAGCTCCTACTTACATAACAAAACAAAAATAATAAAACAGTAATAATAAAATAATTCCAATAATAAATCTGTAGGATTTACATTAAGAAAACAGAAAAACTTTTTTTGAGAGATATGAAGATTTATTTAAATGGAGGCACACTATCTTCCTGAAGGAAAAGAATCAATATTGTAAGGAAGACAGTTCTTTCTAAATTGATTTATAGATTTAACATAACCCAAATGAAAATCTCAATGAGATAATAATACTCAAGTGTTGGCAAGAATACTGTGGAAACAGACATTTCATGAGCTGATGGGAATTTAAATTTGCACAATATTTTTTAAAAGCAATTTAAAGCCTTCAAAATGTTCATAACTATTGACCCAGACCCAGAAAGATACCTTAAGGAAATGGTCAAATGTGACCAAAGAAGTGTTTGCATCAATTTTTATTGGGATACTACTTAAAGAAATTTTTTAAAAAATTGTCAGTAACCTAGATAGCCAACAATAGGGGAATTCCTAAATAGAGGTTCAGGCTTTTATATTCATGAAAATTACGTATGATTAAAACCTATGATTTCAAAATTGAATTGGATATGAAAATATTTACAGGGAAGCCTGACGTGCTGCAGTTCATGGTGTTGCAAAGAGTTGGACATGACTGAGTGACTGAACAACAGCAGAACCTATGATTTCAAAATGGAATTGGATGTAAAAATGTTTACAAAGCAACTTGATGGGTTGCAGGGAAGCAGGATACCAAGATGTGCTACAATATGAGTCCAACTGGATTACTCATATTCACATAGAATGAAACCACGAGGCAATAAAATGAAATATTATTAATTTTCTGTTTCCTGATTTTTATAAAATAAACATGTAGTATATTTATATTTTTCAAGATTATCTCAATAAACTTTTTAAGAATGAGAAAAATTTTTGAGATCACTAGAAACAATAAATGAGATCAACCAAGATAATGTTGCCAAATGAAAATTATTGATGTATTGGGGATTGGGGATGGGCTGTGCACAACTGGAAGGATTTATTCCACTAAATAAAAATAAAATTATAAAATACTGTGGTAATAGTTCAAGAGTTGACATACCAGTGAATGAAAGTCTCTAAAATAGGTTATAAATATATAAGAAGCTAAATGATAATAGTATCATAATTAAATAAGATGTGGTGGTGGTTTAGTCACTAAGTTGTGTCCAACTCTTGTGATGCCATGGACTGTAGTCCACCAGGGTCCTCTGTCCATGGGCTTCTCCAGGCAAGAATACTGGAGTGGGTTGCCATTTCCTTCTCCAGGGGATGTTTCTGACCCAGGAATCAAACCTGGGTCTCCTGCATTGCAGGCAGATTCTTTACCAACTGAGCTATGAAGGAAGCCCATAAGATGTGCTATTCAATACATGGATGTGCTCTTCAATAAATGGATTTAGGAAACTTTACCATTTGGAGGAGAAAACACCCTATATAGATAAAATACAGTTTTAAAGACTTAAAAAGTTAAATTTAAAACACTGCTATATTTAAAATGGATAACCAAAAAGAACCTGCTGTATAGCACATGGAATTCTGCTCAATGGCAAGCAACAGCCTGGATGGATGGGAAGAGAATTTGGGGGAGAATGGATACATGTATGTGTACAGCTGAGTCCCTTCGTTGTTCACCTGAATCTATCACAACATTACTAATTGTTTCTATCCCAAAATGAAATCGAAACTTTAAAAAATAATAATATCTTGAGACTCTTAAAATATATAATAACAATTTAGGCAAAAACTTGAATTGAGGAATGATAAAAATTTTAAAGCATAATCCATGGAATAAATTAGCAAAGAAAACAGTAACTGATTTTATTATTTAATTATTAAAATTTCTTCACTTCAAGACGATCAAATAGAAAATTAGAAAGCATCAACACTGGAGGAAAATGTTTGCAACAAATAGACCCGACAAAGGGTTAATACTTTTACATATGAAGGACATCTACAAATGCCTCATATATGGGAAACACACAACTGACTTTGCAAGGAGGCAGATGTGGGTGAGCCCACCACTTCCCTGCTGTGTAATCTCTACAAACCTCAGGATTCTCACTTGTCAAACTGAGCATAACCATCCAAGAGAGCCGTTTTGAAGATTAAATGAGAAAAAGGATATAAATTGCTTCGAGTGCAACTAGAAGCACTTTTATTCATTCAATAAACATTTCTCTGGTATCTACTATGGGTTGGATGCTGTGCCAGGCACCAGGGATAAAAGGTGCACAAGACAAAGGATTTTACACCCATTTGTTGTTGTTATTCAGTCACTCAGGCACATCCAACTCTTTGAGACCCCATGGACTACAGCATGCCAGACCTCCCCGTCCTTCACTATCTCCAGGAGTTTGTGCAGACTCGTGTCCACTGAGCCGATGATGCCATCCACACAGACACAAACTGGCAAAGACCACAGAATGCAATATGTTACAATGGGATGGAGACAGACTGACATGGGATAAGGAATTTGGTCCCTCCTGGTCTACAGGAGGCACGGAGGCCTCCTAGAAGTGATGGTTTTAAGCAGAGTTCTAACAAATGTTACGCAAGCAAAGGGAATGAAAGGTCAACTGAGGGAGAGAGAACAGCCTGAGTGAATGCTGGAAGGTGGGTGAAAGAGTGTGGAAATGATTCTTCAGTCATGGAAGTGGCCCCACTGCAGGAGGGCAAGGCTTCAGCTGGAGGTGGAAAAAGAGGAAACAGGGGAAATTAGCAAGGCTTCAGGGGCTGGATTAGGGAGTTGAAACTTTTCACATTGAGGATGACAAGAAGCTCTTCAAGAGTTTTAATTAGGAATGTGGTGTGCATAGATTTACACTCTGAAATGTTCACACTAGTTGCAGTGTGGATGATGTGTTGGAAACAGTCACGATCAGAGGTGGAGGGTCCAATTTGGAGAACAGATGGCTGGAGAAAGACCATGAGTCAGAGGCAGGACAGAAGCAGTGAGGATGAAATGATGTGGATGGACGGGAGGGGAATTCAGGAAGCAGAATAAACAGATGTGGCTGACGGAATGTAGAAGATGAGTGGCAGGGATTTGTCAAGGACGACACTCAGAAATCTGAAAGCCTTCAGAACATGAGTATAACAATTATCAAAACGACAAAGGTCGGAAAGAGACAACTCAGAAAGAAATACAAGTGAGAGCATGAAAGGAGATGCATGAGAAATATTCAGTATCAGCTGTATAGTGAGAAATGCAAATTTTAAAGAAATGTGATTGATCATCTACCAAATTTATATGAAATTTATATTCAGAAAAAGTTATTTTAAGGCACATGTTTAGTGTGTATGTTATCTGGCATGTTTGCATGCTAAGTCACTTCAGTCATGTCCGACTCTCTGCAACCCAAAGGACTGTGGTCCGCCAGGCTCCTCTGTTGGTGGAATTGTCCAAGCAAGAATGTTGAGGTGGGTTGCCATGCCCTCCTCCAGGAGATCTTCACCACCCAGGGATCAAACACACCTCTCGTGTCTCCTGCATTGGCAGGCAGGTTCTTTACCATCTGGGAAGCCCATGTTATCTGAGCATATTGATAAAGGAGGGGTCATTTATCGTTTCTGTGTTTCTTCTACTTGATGGGTTCAGCTAACAAGTCTTGATTGACTGCCCACTATGGACATGCACAGTGGCAAGTGCCCAGAATGCAAAGTCAAATAAGAACCTCTCTTTCCCCCTCTATATGTGTCCCGATCCTGTAATTCGCTGGTTACAGGGTGGTATCACTAAGCAGTTAATAGCACAAGATGCTTAGAGGACAAAGACATAATGGTAGAGGGAAGAAATATCAGAAGATGCTGGAATCAAGGTTTCTTGGATTCCGGAGTTAACATGAAGGATGTTAACCACCCCCTACAGAAACTCATGGAGAGATTTTTAAAATAAGTGATTCTGCTAAAATCTCTAGTCTAGGGACTTCTGACCAAAGAGGGCAAAATCAAGATTCTGGAGAATGATGGAGAAGCTTTTTCAGGGAAGGCATACAGAGGTGTACTGCCATCCAGTGGCAAGACGGGAACTGCAACCCAGGTGTTTTTCATTTACTTCTTCTAAGCCATTGCTTAGAAGATATGAGGAACTTTCATGGAGAGGATGGAGAAGGCAATGGCAACCCACTCCAGTACTGTTGCCTGGAAAACCCCATGGGCAGAGGAGTCTGGTCGGCTGCAGTCCATGGGGTAGCTAAGAGTCAGACAAGACTGAGCGACTTCACTTTCACTTTTCACTTTCATGCATTGGAGAAGGAAATGGCAACCCACTCCAATGTTCTTGCCTGGAGAATCCTAGGGACAGCACAACCTGGTGGGCTGCCGTCTATGGGGTTGCAGAGTCGGACACGACTGAAGCAACTTAGCAGCAGCAGCAGCAGCAACATGGAGAGGAAACAACTCAGAGTAAATCAAAGATAGTGGCCAGAAGAAATGGGCTGATGTTTGTTTAAACTCCTAGGTTAAGATACCACCGTTATTACATATGTACTTTTCTAAGAAGTGCTGGTTTTGGAGCTGAATGCTTCTTTTCTCTTCTCTCCCATCCCCATGACTGAAGGACACAAAACCTCGCTTAAGTATCAAGAAAGCTAAGCAAAGTAGATTGGTCCATGGCACATTCATCTAAGTGGTAGAGTCCAAAATTTATTTCTTTGTGTTTTAAAAAATGTTATTCCTAATATATTATGATATTATATCCATTGTTGTAAATTTCCAACTCCAGCTATTGATTATAATTTATACCAAATCTTGGAATAACATTACCGAATAGAGACTCAGTACATAGTTATTCCACAAATATTTTTTCAAGCAGGTGTTATTTGAAGTCCTAGAGATATGAGCATGAAAAGACTCCTTCTCCTCCTACAACTCAAGAACAACAACAACAAAAACTGGATTCAAAAATATGCAAAGCACTTGAATAGACATGTCTCCAAAGAAGAGAGACAAGCACTAAAAGCACATGGCCATCAGACACATGAAAAGATGCTCAGTATCAGTATTCACCAGGGAAATGCAAATCACAACTTCTGTGCAGTATCACCTCACACCCATTAGGATGGCAACTATCAGAAAGAAAGACAAATAACAAACTTTGGCAAGAATGTGGAGAAATCGGAATCCTTATGTGCTGTTGGTGAGAATGTAAGGTGTTGCAACCACGATGGAAAATAGCACGATGGTTCCCCTAAAAAACAAAAAATAGACTTACCAGCAACTACACTTCTGGGTTTACTCCCAAAATAACTGAAAGCAGGGTCTTGAAGAGATATTTGCACTTTCCCACTTATAGCAGAGTTATCTACAACAGCCAAAAGGTGGAAGCAACCAAACTGTCCATCAGCAAATGAATACACAACCAAATGTGGTATATCCACACAATGAAATAGTTACCTTACAAAGGAATGAAATTCTGACACGTGTCACAACATGGATGAACCTTTGAAGACATCAGGCTAAGTGAAGAGCAAGTCGCAAAAGGATAAATCCTATAGGATTCCACTTATCTGAGGTTCCTAGAGGAGTCAAAGTCATAGAGACAGGGAAGTAGAGGTGGTTGCCAGGGGCTGGGGGAGGGGGGAATGGGGAGCTTTTGTTTAATGGGTGCAGAGTTTCAGTTCTGAAGGATGAAAAGTTCTGCAGTTTGGTTGCACAGCAAGTGAATCTACTTAACATCACTGAATTGTAGACTTTAAAATGGTTAAGAGGGTAAAGTCAATGTTATATAAATTTCACACAGCTTTTAAAAAATATCTGTTCTCTGTCTTCGGGCTGTTTACATTTTTGCACCACTAAGGTGATTTAACACTCCTCAGTCTAAATCCTTTCATCGCTAGTCAGTTTACATAATACATCCCCATATAGGTGGATGTCTTCCGTGTAGATGCAGCTTTCCTGTTTTTTTTCTGTCAATGTAATTTTTTAAAATATAAATTTATTTATTTTAATTGGAGGTTAATTACTTTGCAATATTGTATTGGTTTTGCCATACATCAACATGAATCTGCCACGGGTGTACACGTGTTCCCCATCCTGAACTCCCCTCCTTTCTTCTTCCCCGTACCATCTCTCTGGGTTGTCTCAGTGCACCAGCCCCAAGCATCCAGTATCACGCATCAAATGTGGAGTGGCGATTTGTTTCATATATGATATTATACATATTTCAATGCCATTCTCCCAAATCATCACCCCCTCTCCCTCTCCCACAGAGTCCAAAAGACTATTCTATACATCTGTGTCTCTTTTGCTGTCTCACATACAGGGTTATATACCATCTTTCTAAATTCCATATATATGCATTAGTATACTGTAGTGGGGTTTTTCTTTCTGGCTTACTTTACTCTGTATAATTGGCTCCAGTTTCACCCACCTCATTAAAACTGATTCAAATGTATTCTTTTTAATGGCTGAGTAATAATCCATTGTGTATATGTACCACAGCTTGCTTATCCATTCATCTGCTGAGGGACATCTAGGTTGCTTCCATGTCCTGGCTATTATAAACAATGCTGCGATGAACACTGGGGTACACATGTCTCTTTCAATTCTGGTTTCCTTGGTGTGATGATTCGAAGCTTCTTTAATTTATAGGTCAGAAAAAGCAAAAGTGTTAGTTGCTCAGCTGTGTCCATCTGTTTGTGACCCCATGGATTGTAGCCCACCAGGCTCCTCTGTCCATGGAACTCTCCAGGCAGGAGTGGGTAGCCGTTCCCTTCTCCAGGGAATCCTTCCAACCCAGGGACTGAACCTGGGTCTTCTGCACTACAGACATATTCTTTACCATCTGAGCCACCAGGGAAGCCCACAGGTCAGAAATCAAAAGCTCAGTGAAGAGGACTTGTTCAGTGTCAGAAAGCTACTACAGAGCCCAGGGAGGCCCCATGCCTCCCTCTGGTTTACATGAAAGCATTATTCCCCCTTTTTGTTGTTATCTGGAAGGGACCTTTGATTACAAGTTCCTGCAGCATTCCCACAGCTCACCCAAATACACTGGCAATTAGTGCCCTGCCAAATGGTATGGTCTTACTCCAGAGTCAAGCTCATAAGAGTTCGTCTCCTGGCTCTTCAGTTAAGCTAAAGGCAGGCTGTCTATACAAAATAATTTGCCATTATTCAGTCACTCTTAACCTTTCCTTTCAAATGGAATTAAAGAATCTTGCCCTAGCCTTCATGATGGTGAGAAGGGTGGGGAGCAGGCTCAGGAAAAACAGTCTTTTTTTTAAGTCTCTACACCTACCTGCAAGGAGATCCAACCAGTCCATCCTAAAGGAGATCAGTTCTGGGTGTTCATTGGAAGGACTGATGCTGAAGCTGAAACTCCAATACTTTGGCCACCTCATGCGAAGAGTTGATTCATTGGAAAAGACCCTGATGCTGGGAGGGACTGAGGGCAAGAGGAGAAGGGGATGACAGAGGATGAGATGGCTATATGGCATCACTGACTCGATGGACATGAGTTTGAGTAAACTCCGGGAGTTGGTGATGGACAAGGAGGCCTGGAGTGCTGTGATTCATGGGGTCACAAAGAGTCAGACACGACTGAGCAACTAAATTGAACTGAACTGAACACCCACCTGAGCAAGTTTCTTAGAAAGACTTGGAGCTGCTGAATCTTAGAGATTCTAACAGAAAGAGTCTTTTTTCTGCTTTGAACAGTGACATCCAGGAGTGGTGCACCCTTACAGTGCTTGAGTACAGAAATGATCCAGGCAGGACAGAGTGAGGGGAAGATAGACAAAGAAGGAGAGAAGAAAAGAGGGAGGAAAGAAGGGCAAAGGAGAGAGAGAGAGCCCACATCAGCTGTGGAAATGATCTGATGATTTAAAACTCTCTGTTTCTCTTACATGATAGTATACATGTTTCAATGCCATTCTCCCAAATCATCCCACCCTCTCCCTCTCCCACAGGGTCCAAAGGTCTGTTCTATACATCTGTGTCTGTTTTGCTGTCTCGCATACAGGGTTATCATTACCATCTTTCTAAATTGCATATATACGTGTTAGTATACTGTATTGGTGTTTTTCTTTCTGGCTTACTTCACTCTGTACTGTGAAGCAAAATAAAGTAAAAATAAAAATTAAAAAATAAAAATGAAACTCTCTGCGTCCTCTCCACCAGTCTCTGTCTGGCAGTCCTCTAAGTGGCTGTGACACGAGGGGCTGCAAAGCACTGGGCTGCTTTGTCTGCAGCCTCTCTGGCCAGGCCAACTCCAGATGTTTCCGACAGCCATGCCCCACAGCGCCCTGCCAGCAGGAGCCCTTACTGCTGCCTGGTGTCACTTCTTCCTGTTTTGTGTCCTGACGTTTGGAACTTAGCCACCATCAGACTTATTGGTATTTTGTAGGTCACTTAGATTCTGGTATTTTTAGATTCAACAACAAAAATAGCTTATCCTTCCCTTCACATCTTGTTCTTCCAGCACTCTCTGTGTATGACACCAGCGTGGGGTGTGGAGGAGAAAATAGAATCAAGATCAGGTAAGAGGCCATGGTTCATTAAAGGAGGCACTGGCTACAAGGCCCTATGCAAGTAATTCAGCCTCTTGAAGACATAGTGAGTGTGCTGTAAAATGGGCACATTGGTAATATCTGCCTCAAAATGTTACTGTAGGAATCAAATGAAGCAATCCACAAATACAATATACATTGCCACACAGTCACTAAAGGGGTCAGAGGTCAAAATGTGTAGCCTTCATGCCCAATCTGGTCTGCTCCATTCCTTGCTTCTAAACCATTTGAATGTCTTTAAATAGGTGTATACAGCTGCCAGTTCTGCATACATTTATCTCACACCTGGCCTGCTTCACCTGCTTTTGCTGCCAGCTTTATCTAGAAAGTTTGAATTTTAAATCCCTGACATGGGATTTTACAGGGAAGCCTCATTCAAAATGTGGAACAGGTATCCATGCTGACCCAGAGCCTGGTAGATCCAGAAATATAACTTTGCAAGATGTCAAGAAAGAGTCCCTTAGTACAACCTCCAACTCGCTAGACTAATGACAGCAATGTAGAAAGTCAGAGTGACCAGTTATGAATTTGCAATGACAAAGAAAATGATCCTGAAGACCAAAACACTCTTGTCAGTATCTCAACAATGACAATTTACTCCATACAAAACAGAACCACAATTAGAGGCTCCTTGGTCTATATAGTGGCAGTGGTTGTGGTAGTTTAAGTCGTGTCCAACTTTTTACCACCCCATGGACTGTAGCCTGCCAGGCTCCTCTGTCCATGGGTTCTCCAGGCAAGAATACTGGAGTGGGTTGCCATTTCCTTCTCCAGGGGATCTTCCTGACCCAAGGATCAAACCTGCATCTCCTGCTTAATTTTTTACCACTGAGCCACCTGGGAGGTGGTCTACACGGCGTAGTGGCACTAAAATAGAATATCAGTGGTACATGCTAGAAATTCCCAAAATAGAACTTAGCATACATAGGCATTTAGTGTCCAATAAAGGTGTCCATCTCCAACCAGTGAGGAAATGGTAGATTATTCCATAAATGAAGTTAGGATAATTTGTTAACTGTTTATAAAAATGAGTTGTCTGCATTGTACTCACCACACTATAAACCAATATAAACTTCAAACAGATATTACACTAAAATTTTTTATTAAAAAACATAAAAGAACTAGAAGAAAATATAAGTGGATATTGAACTGCTGTCATGAAGAAAAGGTACTTCTAAGCATATAAATAAAGGAAAAAGGTGTAAGGAAAAAATCATAAGCCTGACTACATACACATGTGAATATTTCTAAAGATGTAAAGATACTGAAAACAAAATTAAGAGGAAACAACAAACTAAAAAGAAAAACACAAAGGAGCCCAGGGCCAGGGATACCATCATGAACAAATCACATGTGGCTGCTAAGTTCACAGAGCTTTCAACCCAGTGGGCACACAGACATTGAAGTCAGGACCATCCTCTACGGAGTCATTAAAAATAGTAGTAATTCCTTCTGAAGTCAAAGAAGGGGGACTCAAGTCAGATGAGACAGTCAAGGAAGGTCTCTTTGAAAAGTGTTATTTTTGCCAAGAGCTATGAGGCAGGTAGGAGTGAGTGAGAGAGATGGTCAGGAGATGAAGACTTCAGGCAAAGGGAAGACCTCTGAGTCAGATGCAGAAGCAGCAAGAAAGACAAAATGGAGCACACAGTTGAGGTGGGAAATTATGAGAGGAGTAACTGAACAGGCAAAATATGCAGGTTGACTTGAGAAATTTGTATATTTAATTGCAGTTACAGAATTAGTCTTTTAATGCTTCTTATCAATAAGAAGACAAGCACTCTAATAGGCAAATGAACAAAGTAGGCAGGTCACTGAACAGGAAATAGAAACAAATCTATAGAGAAAGATGCTAGGTCAGTGGTTAACTAGGGAACAGTAAGTGAGTGCATATGGGCACAAGGGATGTTTTGAGGGTGATAAAAAACAAACTCTAAAATTGGATTGCTGTGATGGTTGCATAATTCTGTAAATTTAGAAAAATTTAGAAAAATCATTGAATTGTATGTTAAATGTGTACATTTTATGGAATACAAATTATACCTCAATAAAACTATTTAAGTATTCAACTTCTCCAGTAAACAAACAAATGTAAATTAAAACACAATGTCATTTTTTACCTTTCAAATTTGCAAGTAATTTAAGGAAAAACAACACTCAGTTCTGGTGAAATGTTGGGAAAAGGGCATTTGTAAATTTCTGATAAATTTGGCAGTAAGTATCAAGCCTTGTTAGTTTGTCACATACCTTGGAATTTAATATAGGGAAAGAATAATACAAGTACGGAAAAAAGGCTTATGAATGAGAATTTTATCACAAAATAATTATTATAAAGATGAAAAATTCAAGGTTGCACACCAGACAATTGCTTAAATATGCAAGATACAATTCTATCTAACTGCGATTATGCTGTGAAAGAATGCATAATTACATGAAGTGGTGATAAGTTAAGTTAGAAATTATACAACTGATTAACATAGTCCAATTTGGGAAAATAATATATGTTTACAGTGAAAAAGGCTTAAAGGACAGGCATCTGTATCATTCATCTATTTCTATAAAATGCTGTATAACAAACTATCCTAAAGCATAGGACAGTAAGCCCACATTTTTGTGCACTGCTGAGGTGTCTGTCCCTCAGGAGGCAAAGCAATGGGACTTCCAGGCTCTCATCCATATTTCTCTCAAGTTCCTGTGCTATTTGGGATATTTCTTCTTGGATGAAGCACTAAAGGACAGCCTAACTCCACAGGCACATCTCGAGTCTCTGCTTGCATCTCTTACACTTACATTCCACTGCCAGAAAGCCAGTCACAGAACCAAAGTCAGTCAAATGGCAGAGAGGTAATCTCCGCCTATAAGAAGAGATGCAAGTCATGGTGGGGAGGGGAACAAGTGAAAATGATAAAGCATTCGCATAGTATCAGAAGTTTAAATGTGATTATCTCAGAGTGGTAGAACTGTGGATTTTGTTTGCTTTCGGGTTAGTTACCTATGGTGTATTATTCAACTTTTTGTAGGTTTATTTCCTTCTCATGTACATACTGCTGTGGATCAACAGCAGTTCTGTTTTACACATCTTTTAAGCTCAGTAAAGAAACTTCACTTATCTGAGAAGGACAGTGGAAAAAAGAACAATGAGAGACATTTAAATGGTTCTTAAAGTCTCTGCTGCGAAGTTGCATGCCACTTCTGGTCACATTTCGTTGATCAAAAAGCTTAAAGAGCCAAGCCCAGTGTCCTCAAGTGGAGAGAGGATCCTTTGCTTCCCACAAGAAAAAAAAGGAAAAAAAAAAAAGGACCGCAATTCACTTGGCAATAGACATGGATGAAGGTGGTGAGCAGTGAAAACAGGAGTGTAGTCTACCATATTTATTAGCATTTCTAGCTTTCCATAATGGCCATGTAATGCCTTTATTTGCTTCCTTGGTAGCTCAGATGGTAAAGCATTTGCCTGCAATGCAGGAGACTGGGTTCAGTCAGTGGGCTGGAAAGATCCCCTGATAAAGGGAATGGCTACCCACTCGGGTATTTTTGCCTGGAAAAATCCCATGGACAGAGGAGCCTGGCAGGCTATAGTTCAATTCTGTTCAGTCACTCAGTTGTGCCCAACTCTTTGTGACCCACTGCAGCACGACAGGCCTCCCTGTCCATCAACAACTACCAGAGTTTACTCAAACTCATGTCCATTAAATCAGTGATGCCATCCAGCCCTCTCATCCTCTGTTGTTCCCTTTTCCTCCCACCTTCAACCTTTCTCAGCATCAGGGTCTTTTCAGATGAGTCAGTTCTTCACATCAGGTGGCCAAAGTATTGGAGTTCAGCTTCAGCATCAATCCTTCCAATGAATATCCAGGACTGATTTCCTTTAGGATGGACTGGCTTGATCTCCTTGCAATCCAAGGGACTCTCAAGAGTCTTCTCCAACACCACAGTTCAAAAGCATCAATTCTTCGGCACTCAGCTTTCTTTATAGTCCAACTCTCACATCCATACATGACCACTGGAAAAATCATAGCCTTGACTGGACAGACTTTTGTTGGCAAAGTAATGTCTCTGCTTTTTAATATGCTATCTAGGTTGGTCATAACTTTTCTTCCAAGGAGCAAACATCTTTCATGGCTGCAGTCACCATCTGCAGTAATTTTGGAGCCCCCCAAAGTAAAGTCTGTTACTATTTCCACTGTTTCCCCGTCTATTTACCATGAAGTGATGGGACCAGATGCCATGATCTTTGTTTTCTGAATGCTGAGCTTTAAGCCAACTTTTTCACTCTCCTCTTTCACTTTCATCAAGAGGGTCTTTAGTTCTTCGCTTTCTGCCTTAAGGGTGGTGTCATCTGCATATCTGAGGTGATTGATATTTCTCCAGGCAATCTTGATTCCATCTTGGGCTTCATCCAGCCTAGTGTTTCTCATGATGTACTCTGCATATAAGTTAAATAAGCAGGGTGACAATATACAGCCTTGATGTACTCTTTCCGATTTGGAACCAGTCTGTTGTTCCATGTCCAATTCTAACTGCTGCTTCTTGACCTGCATGCAGATTTCTCAAGAGGCAGGTCAGGAGGTCTGATATTCCCATCTCTTTTGTAATTTTACACAGTTTGTTGTGGTCCACACAATCAAAGGCTTTGGCATAGTCAATAAAGCAGAAGTAGATGTTTTTCTAGAACTCTCTTGCTTTTTCAATGATCCAACAGATGTTGGCAATTTGATCTCTGGTTCCTCTGCTTTTATAAAACCAGCTTGAACATCTGGAATTTCATGGTGCCTGTACTGTAGAAGCCTGGCTTGGAGAATTTTGAACACTACTTTGCTAACATATGAGATGAGTGCAATTGTGTGGTAGTTTGAGCATTCTTTGGCATTGCCTTTCTTTGGGATTGGAATAAACACTGACCTTTTCCAGTCCTGTGGCCACTTCTGAGTTTTCCAAGTTTGCTGGCATATTGAGGGCAGCACTTTCACAGCATCATCTTTCAGGATTTGAAACAGCTCAACTGGAATTCCAACATCTCCATTAGCTTTGTTCGTAGTGATGCTTCCTAAGGCCCACTTGACTTCACATTCCAGGATGTCTGGCTCTAGATTAGTGATCACACCATCATGATTATCTGGGTTGTGAAGATCTTTTTTGTACAGTTCTTCCATGTATTCTTGCCACCTCTTCTTAATATCTTCTGCTTCTGTTAGGTCCATACCATTTCTGTCCTTTATTGAACCCATCTTTGCATGAAAATTTCCCTTGGTATCTCTAATTTTCTTGAAAAGATCTCTAGACTTTCCCATTCTATTGTTTTCCTCTATTTCTTTGCATTGATTAGTGAGGAAGGCTTTCTTACCTCTCCTTGCTAGTTAACACTTATTTAATCATTTATGATTAGTTAACACTTGTTTAATCATTTATCATTTATGATCAAATAAGTTGAATATGGACAGAAAATTTACTTCTATTACTTGTTCTTATATTTTTTTGAAGTTTTTTTCTTTTTATAAGACATGCATTCGACCATCATTTGACATATGCCTTAAAGGACATGCAGTGACTCTTCCCTTTTTTCCATTTCCTCTATTGCTAAACTCCAGAACCAAACACATTCAGTACTTGTGGCTGGTTTGTTCAGTGTTTATCTCTGCTTCTCCAAGTTATGTGCACATTTAGCTCCCTCTTGAATTTTACCAATTTTAGCCCTGACTTCTGACATGAAAGACAAGGCAGGAACTTGATTTCATCCTTTCACCCACCACATTCCCACATCCTCCCCACACATACATTGTGTCTGGGGCTGCCATATCCACCAAAGGTCCATTATTATCACACTATATAGACTCTATGGGTGGTTGAGTCTCAGATCACACCATGATTACTTATCCTTCCCAACAGAGCTCTCTGTTTTGCCTTAACTTTTGTTTTTGCTTGGTTTGACTTTGCTTTTTGATTTGTTCATTTTCATATATTTATCACATCCCAAACCCAAACTTTCTGCTCATTGTCTAAATTTCTCAGTATATTTGGGCCCATATAATGTTCTATTATCTTGATTTTTTTTTAAGAGAAATTTCTCCAGAGCCTTCTGAGCTACTCTAATCTGGGTTATTTACCCTTGATGTGGGATCTTATTTCACTGTCAGCTAGAATTCCCTCTGCTTGTCTCCTGTGTACAAACTCATGTTTTCTATAACTCACCTCTTTCTCTCCCTTGGTTTACCATCTCATTTTGGTAGAGCACAGATTCCAACAGTTTCCCAAGAAAGAATCCCTTGGAGGAAAATGTCTTAAGGTATTCCTATCTGAAAATGTCTTTATTCTATCCATACGCATAACTGATCTTATAAGCAGATGTAGCATTCCAGATTGCAAATCATTTTGCATCAAATTTGATCAGTTCTAATTTCTGGTGCCACTATTGAGAAGCCAAGGTCATTCTGATTGCTTATCTTTTGTGTGTGATCTACCTTTTTCCTCCCTGGAAACTCTTCTTTTAGTCCCATTGTTCTAAAATTTCTCAGAGATGTGCCATGTGCCATGGAGTTGGTCTGCTATCATTCATTGCTCCAGCATTCATAGCCTTCTCCATCTAGAAACTCATATCTTTCAAATATGGAACATTTCCTTAAACTATTGGGTTGGCCAAAAAGTTCATTCAGGCTCTACCATAAGATCTTACACAAAAACCTGAATAAACTTCTTGTCCAACTCAGTATTTCTTTGATGATTTTATCTCTACTATTTCCTCTCTTTGCTCTTTCTGGAATTATTACTCAAATATTATTTTTCCATCACAGGTCCTCTAGTTTTCTAATCTTTTCACTCCCACTCCCCCCCACCGCTTTTTTTTTTTTTTTTTGGCTTTCCAGGCTCTGAGAACTCCTCAACTTTATCTTCCAACCCTTCTGAAAAGTTTCTATTTTCTGCCATCATTGTTTTAACTTCTGAATGATCTTGTTCTCAGAATACTTCTTTTCAAAATATCACATTCTTATTTCAGGATTGCAATGTATTCTATTTCTCTAAAGATATTACTGGTGACTTTAATTTTATTTGTGTGCTCTTTGTGCCATCTTGGTTTCCTCAAGTCACCTTCTTGTATTTCTATATTCTGGTGTCTATTTTTCCTTTGGAGATTTTCCTTAGATTTCTGATTCCCTTTAAATGTCTGGCTGTCTTTAATACCAGGAGTCTAAGAATGTGGTATGTATCACTGGGACTCATTGACCCTGTCACACTAAGATAATGCAGCTAACCTAATTCTTTGGGAAATTCCTAATTCAGTAACTTTAAATCATTCTTCTTAGGCTGATTGGGACCCTTGGAGAAGTCTTGTCAAACATCTCGCTTGAAACTTAAAGGTACAGCTGCCAGGGTACAATTTTTTTTTTTTTTTTTTGGCTTTCCAGGCTCTGAGAACTCCTCAACTTTATCTTCCAACCCTTCTGAAAAGTTTCTATTTTCTGCCATCATTGTTTTAACTTCTGAATGATCTTGTTCTCAGAATACTTCTTTTCAAAATATCACATTCTTATTTCAGGATTGCAATGTATTCTATTTCTCTAAAGATATTACTGGTGACTTTAATTTTATTTGTGTGCTCTTTGTGCCATCTTGGTTTCCTCAAGTCACCTTCTTGTATTTCTATATTCTGGTGTCTATTTTTCCTTTGGAGATTTTCCTTAGATTTCTGATTCCCTTTAAATGTCTGGCTGTCTTTAATACCAGGAGTCTAAGAATGTGGTATGTATCACTGGGACTCATTGACCCTGTCACACTAAGATAATGCAGCTAACCTAATTCTTTGGGAAATTCCTAATTCAGTAACTTTAAATCATTCTTCTTAGGCTGATTGGGACCCTTGGAGAAGTCTTGTCAAACATCTCGCTTGAAACTTAAAGGTACAGCTGCCAGGGTACAAAGAGCCAAGTGGGGAAACAGGCTGAGGGTGGGAGCCCCATTTCATCCTCTTGTTTTTAGTGGGGCCTGTATTATCAACTGAGCTTGGAATTTCCAAATTCAAAAATCTTCTGTTTCATCCTTCTAGAAAAATCCTCTGGTTTTGTACAGAGGTGGAAGAGTCACTCATCTGAACAGAGTAGGAAAGAGAGTCTGAAGATCTGAATTATTATAAAGAGACCTTAAGTCAATCCTCCTAATATTAGGCCCTCTTTTCACCCCTTGTTCAGGCATGCCTGCTGCAGTTACTCAGAAACATAAATCTGGTTGCACCTCCAATTTGCTCAAAGCTCCATAGGCTTTTGTTTTATGGGAGCTGAAAAGTTACTGCTCAGACAAATACTTTCTACCTTTAAAGTTTTGTGGCTGTTATCTCCTCATTTTAGGGATTCCCTGGTGCCTCAAATAGTAAATAATCTGCCTGTAGTACAGGAGACCTGCATTCAATATGAGTCAGGAAGATCCCCTGGAGAAAGGAATGACAACCCACTCCAGTATTCTTGCCTGGAGAATCCCATGGACAGAGGAGTCTGGTGGGCTACGGTCCACAAAGTTGCAAAGAGTCAGACAAAACTGAGCAACTAACACTTTCCTCATTTTATCCCATTTTCCTTTTGGATTTTATTTTTTCAAAAACTCCTTTTACTATGAATGAAATGAAGTTTTAGAAAGAGGCACAAGTGGATGCATGTGTTTCATTTTCCACTGCTATCCTCTTGCTTTTGTTTTCATAATTAAAGAAAACTGCCTATAAGGAGGTTTCCTTTATGATCCCCAAACCAGAACACAGAGAAGAGAGACAAGTGAGTGCTTAGTGGGTTCAGATAGCCTCAGCCACCTATCTATCACCTGGGGACAGATGATCCAGCCAATGGCATGCTAATATTAGAAGTCCATGCTTGCCCTGGACTTTCCTTATACGGGCACTGTCAGCATCAATCTCTGTGAGTTCCCTGTTCCTACACTTTCATTTTTTTCTTTTTCTTTTTTCATCATTTTCATCATTTTCTTTTTCTTTTATTAACATCTTTTTTTCAACATGTTTATATTTTCAGCAAAGTAATAGACAAGTTTAATTGACCTGGGAGGCTTTTTTGCATAAACCCTTCATGGGTTGATTCTATGTACTACACACAGAGGGCAAACTAACTTCTATGGCTTTTCATGAAGACATTTCATTTTAGAAACAATTGAAACACCATCTTACCTAACTCTATACATCCACAGATTTGGATAAACATAAAGTCCAAAATTCCAGTCCAGAATATTTTATAACTAAACCATCTACCTGAAGGAAAAGGAAATGATCCCAGGCCCTTTAAAAGAAGGAAAAGTGCCTTGAGCATAAAATATCACAAATATAAAACATAAACTTAAATCGTTCACTACTGAGTCACTTAATGAAAAGCTGTGGTGTAGCCACTACGTGGAAAGTCTTGTCTTGGTCTAACAGTGACAGAGGGTAAAGAGCAAACATGGACAGCAGAATACATCCCTGACCTCACAACATTATAATATAGTGATTGAAATAAAACCAATGTGAAATAGAAAATGTAAGCCAATGTGAACAAACCTAGTTCAAATAAGCCAAAAGAAAATAAGAAAGTGTAACTAGAGGAAGTAAAAGTAGAGACAGCAGAAAAAAAGTGGTAATAAAATGGAAGACTATGTCCAAATAAAAAAAATAATTACATTGAGCATAAATGGCCTAAACTCCATAAATTAAAAGATAGGAATTGCCAGAATAGATTTAAAATATAACTTAACTGTGTGCTGTCTATAAGAAACTTTTTCAAATATTTTTATATAAGAAAACCAAAGTAAAATAATGGGAAATGATATATGATTAAAATACTAATAAGGAAGCTGGAATGGCTATTTGAGCATCAAACAAAGTAGATTCAGAGCAAAGATAATTACAAGGGGTTAGGCAAGATTTTACATAGTGATAAAATGGCCAACTCACAAAAAAGATAAAATAATCCTAAAGGTGCATGCTCTCACCAACAGAGCTTTAAAATATTTCAAAAACTGGTAGAATTAAAAGAAAAAAATGTATGAATTCACAATTATAGGAGGAGAATTTATTACTCCTTTCTCATTAATAAATAGAACCAGCAGACAGAAAATCGGCAAGGATTAGGAGAACTAAACAGACCACCAACCAACTGAATCTTGATGTTCATAGAGCATTCAATTCAACAATAGGGGAATACACTTTCTTTATTAAGGCACATGAAAAATTCATCAAGGTAGACCATATTCTGGATCATAAAACAAATCTTAACAAGTTAAAATAATTGAAATCAAACAAATTTAGTCCTCTAACCATAAAGAAATGATCTATCAAATGTGTGGGATGCAGCTGAAGTGGTGCCCAGACAAATCTATGGCATTAAGTACTTATATTAGAAAAGAAGAAAAGTGTTAGTTTCTATTTTCTAAGTTTCTATTTTGTGAGAAAGAACAAAACACTCCCTAAGTATGCAAGAGGAAGAAATAATGAACATAAGATCAGAAAACAATGCAACTGAAAACAAAAACAACAGAGAAAAATGAATGAAATAAAGAAAATCTCATGCCAAACCTCTAGTAAGACTGAAAAAAAAAAAAAGACAAGATGTGTCTTCCTAACATTAGACTCTACAGACATTAAAAGGATAGTAAGTAAATACGATGCGTAATTCTGTGGACATTGAGTTGACAAATTGAATACAATGGGCTAATTTCTCAAACAAACTACCCAAACTCACCCAACATGAAGCAGACTACCTGAATAGTTCTGTAACTATTAAAGAAATGTAATCAATAATTTAAAGACCTTTTGAAATAGAAAATCTTGGTCCTGGATGTTTTCACTAGCTTGCATGTATGCTACGTCACTTCAGTCATGTCTGACTGTGACCCTATGGACTGTAGCCCACCAGACTTCTCTGTTTGTGGGATTCTCTAGAGAAGAATACTGGAGTGGGTTTCACTTGCAAATCTTACCAAACATTTAAGGATTCACTATTCTTCTAAAAACTATAAGAGGAAGAGACAACATCTAAACTCATTTTATGAGGTCACCATTATCCTGATTCCAAAATCAGATAAACATAGTACAAAAAAGAAAATTACACATCAGTATCTTTCCTAAATGGAGAAGGGAATGGCAACCCACTCCAGTATTCTTGCCTGGAGAATCCCATGGACAGAGAGGCCTGGTGAGCTACAGTCCATGGTCATAAAGAGCTGGACACGACAGAGTGACTGAGCGCACATGCATACTTCTAAACGTAGACACAAAAACTACCAAAAAGATTAACAAATAAAATTCATCAATAGATCAAAAGAACAATACTCTATGACTGAGTGGAATCTGTCCCAGGAACACAAGGTTAGCTTACTACAGTTAGCTCTCACTTTTCAAAATTTCATTTTACAGCACTTTGCAAAGGACCTACATTAGTACCTGTTTTGGCAAAGCAAAAGAAATTTGAAGGAGGTTTTCAGTTTTACAAAGGAAAAGGCAAAGAGTGAAAATAGTGTTCATTGTTGGTTTTGCACCAAGCTTTTAGAGCGACAGCATACACTATGAGCAGCAAGAGTGACATTGCCCAAGTTCCTTCCCCAGGAACTACACTCAGCATCTCATCAAGCCACCACAGCTTTGAACTGTTTCTGTGAGCATCTATACTTTATTTTCTTCATCTATTAGTAAGATGTGTCCTAAGGTAATTGCTTCATCACTTTTTACCATTTCAGCTTATGAAGGTTTTCATAGGAAGTGCAGTGCTGGAGTGGCAAGTGGCCAAGAGGAGATACCCCACCTCCAAGGTAAGTAGCAGCGGCCATGAGGAGATACCTCACGTCCAAGGTAAGGAGCAGTGGCTGCACTTTGATGGAGTAGCCGTAAAGAGATATCCCATGTCCAAGGTAACAGAAACCTCAATTAGACAGTAGGTGCTGAAAGAGGGCATCAGAGGGAAGAGAAACTGAAACCACAATTACAGAAAGCTAGCCAATCCAGTCACATGGACAACAGCCTTCTCTAACTCAATAAAACTAAGCCATGCCATGTAGGGCCACCCAAGATGGATGGGTCTTGGTGGAGAGTTCTGACAAAACATGGTCCACTGAAGAGGGAATGGCAAACCACTTCAATATTCTTGTCTTGAGAATCCCATGAACATATGAAAAGGCAAAAAGGTAGGACACTGAAAGATGAACTCCCCAAGGATGGTAGGTGCCCAATATGGAGATCAGTGGAGAAATAACTCCAGAAAGAATGAAGAGATGGAGCCAAAGCAAAAATGAATCCTGAACAAAATATTAGCAAGTCAAATTCAGCAATACATTAAAAGGGCCATAATTGTAATCAAGTGGGATTTATCCCAAGGATGAAAAGATTTTTTAATATTCACAAATCAATGTGATAAACCACATTGAAAATTGAATAAAAACCATATGGTCATCTCAATAGATGCAGAAAGACTTTTGACAAAATTCAACATCCATTTATGATAAAAACTCTCAACAAGTGGGTACAGGGGAACATACCTCAACATAATAAGAAGCCATATATGTTAATCCTAGAGCTAACATTATACTCAGTGGTGAAAAGCTGAAAGGACTTCCTCTAAGATCAGGAACAAGACAAGGATACCCATTCTTACCACTTTTATTCAACATAGTCCTAGAAATTCTAGTCACAGCAGAGAACAAATAAAGGGAATCCAAATTCAAAAGGAAGAAGGAAAACTGTCACTTTTTGCATACATATAAAATCCAAAGATGCCACCAAAAAACTACTAGAGTTCAATGAATTTAATAAGAGTTGCAGGATGCAAAATTAATGCACAGAAATCTGTCACATTTCCATACACTAACAACAAACTATCAGAAAGAAAGTAAGGAAACAATGGCATTTACCATCACATCAAAAAGAGTAAAATATCTAGGAATAAGTCTAAGGCGGTGAAAGACCTCCTTGGAAAACAATAATACATTGATGAAAGAAACTGAAGATGACACAGATAGATGGAAAGATGTACTGTGTTCTTACATTGGAAGAATTAATATTGTTAAAATAACCATAGTTTCCAAGGTAATCTACAAATTCAATGAAATCTCTATTAAAATACCAGTGGCATTTTCACAAAACAAGAACAGAAGTTTCTAATTTGTACACAGACACAAAAGATTCTGAATAGTCAAAGCAATTCTGAGAAAGAAGAACAAAGCTGGAGAGAGATATCATATTCCCTGACTTCAGATTATAGTACAAAGTTACAGTAATCAAAACAGATACAGAACAGTGGAACAGAATAGAAAGTCCTGAAATAAACCCATACACTTATGGTTAATTAATCTATGACAAAGGAGGCAAGAGTTTACAATGGAGAAAAGACTGTTTCTTCAATAAGTGGTGCTGGGAAAACTGGACAGCTACATGTAAGAGTGAAATTAGAACATTTTCTCATACTGTATACAAAGCTAAATTCAATATGGATTTAAATACCTAAATATAATACCAGAAACTATATAACTTCTAGGAGAAAATATAAGCAGAATGATTTAGATAAATTATAGCAACATTTTTTTTAGATTTGTCTGCTAAGGCCAAGGAAACAGAAGCAAAACAAGCAAGTAGGACCTAATTAAATTTAAAAGATTTTGCAAAGCAGATCGAACAACTTGACTAAAAAATGAGCAGAATACCCGAAGAGACATTTTTCCAAGGAAGACATACAGATGACCAACAGGCACATAAAAAGATGCTCAACACCTCTAATCAGAGATACGTAAATCAAAACCAAATGATACATCACCTTGCATCTGTCAGAATGGCTATTAAAATAACCACAAGTAAGAAATATTGGCAAGAATGTGGAGAAAAAGAATCCTTGTACAATGCTGGTTGGAATGTAAATTGGCACAGCTAAGAAAATATGTCAAGAATTTCAAATCAGTGGAGTGGTACTCACGAACCACTGGCTATCCACTTTACATATAGTAATGTCTATGTTTCAATGTTACCCTTTCAATTCATCCCTCCCTCTTTTTCCCCCACTTTCTAGGAAAGTCTATTCTCTATGTGCACTGCAAGTTTTACATGCAAATTATAAGAGCTTTTCTCTTGTGTCCAGAATCACCAAAATTACAGTTTGATTTTAGTTCTGACATAGAGCAATTGCTTACATTTGTTGCATGATAATCGATTAATTATCTCATTTAACCCTCATAAAAGCAAATATCCTAAGGTGGTTCTTCTACTTGTCATGTAGTCCGGTATTCAGTCACAGATATGTATTGAACACTACTCTGTGTAGCCAGGCACTCTCATCTTTCTCATTTTTCCACTCACCTTGCCCTTTGGAGCACGGATGAGGAGTGGCGATGATCATCATCAATGTCAAAGTGCAGAGAATTTACTGCCATATTTCTACCCCACTCCTCTGAAACCCACTAGCGATTTATCCTATGTGACTGGCAAGTTTGTCTTAATATTCCATTCACCTTGGTGTGACCTGCAAAGCTCACTGAAATTTATTTTATTAGAACTTGGTCATTAGCTAAAATAAACACACTAGCCTGAGCAATATGTTCAAAAAATTCAAAATGTTTTAAAATATTTGAGAGGACTGGGCCCAGGATCAGGGAGGGACCCTCAAAGTTTCAGGGCAACAGCTACTCACCAAAGAGAAAATATGTCAACAATTTCAAATCAATAGAGTGGTACTCACATCTACAGCTTGGCAAGACGGTAAGGTCCTGCTGCCATGCAGTGAGTCCCTTTTCTTCTCTTTGAATGATGCAAAACCAAGATGGAGTCACCTTGCTTAGACTTCTCCGAAGGGTTGTGTCTCAGAACCTCGGCGACTCAAGTGGAAATCCACGTGAACTCTTGATCTCTGACAAGCGAGAGGCATCAGGGACTGAAAAGGAGGGGTAGAGGAAAAGAGAGACCAGAGAGGTGTGAGGAGAAATTTTGCTGTCTGCCATCTCTCAGGAGCTGTGGTTCGCATGTGCTGAGTTTTAAGCACACAGTTCATGAGGAGCAGCTGTGGGACGGCAGGAAGACCTGTGCTCCCATGGGAGGATAAGCCCGGACTCACCTACTCATTTAACTAGCTGAACTTGTGCGTGCGTGCTCAGTCGCTTGCTGCTGCTAAGTCACTTCAGTCGTGTCTGACTCTGTGCGACCCCATAGACAGCAGCCCACCAGGCTCCCCCGTCCCTGGGATTCTCCAGGCAGGAACACTGGAGTGAGTTCTTGTCCCACTCCTTTTTGAACTCCATCCAGGTTCAGTCTCTAGGTTGGGAAGATCCCCTGGAGAAGGAAATGGAAACCCATCCCAGTATTCTTGCCTGGGAAATCCCATGCACAGAGGAGCCTGGCCGGCTACAGTCCATAGGGTTGCAAAAAATTGGACACGACTGAGCAACTGAGCACCTCACTCCAGTACTCTTGCCTGGAAAATCCCATGGATGAGGGAGCCTGATAGGCTACAGTCCATGGGGTTGCAAAGAGTCGGACACGACTGAGCGACTTCACTTCACATCCTGCATTCCAGGCAGATTCTTTACAGCTTAACTCACTTGGTTACATTTTCTGAGTCTCCTATCTCTTCTTTAAATGCACAGGACAACATTCACATCAGAAGACTCTTCACTGCAATAAATTTCATAAACTGCATGCAACGACTATTACCTTCTCAGTGGGACATAAGCTTTGCTTTCCTTTTTAGTCAAAACAACAGATTTGTTACGAGTTATTCATTTTCTCCATCCAAACACTGTGTCTTCCATATATTTATGAAACCAACTGGGTTACCAGTTAAGTCTATTACTTTGCAACAAAGTAAAACAAATAGCTTTATCAATAAGACTACCAAAATGTTGTCATTTTTAATCTCATTCTTTAGTCCGCTAAACTGCACACACACTATTCAATGCAAACTCTAGTTAATTTTCTGAATATATTCCGCATTTGATTCATGACATGTGTGTCATACTAACTGAGTTTGGTTTTACTTTTCAGTCATCAAAAACTTCGTATGATCACTGGCATTTTCAGAGAAAGAATACTAAAATATTACAATAATGTGGAAAGACAGCCTGTGTAGAAACTGTAATATGGTGGTACAATATACTGGCTCTGTAGGCAGACAGATCTGACTTAGGGTTAAATCTCAACTTCATGACTTGATAACTTTGGGATCTTTACAAATTATTTAACTTCTCTGTGCCTCAGTGTCCTCACCAATAAAATGCAATTTTTAAAAGTACATGCAATTAACATTTATTGAGTGCCTTACATCCAATAAATATTTTTTGAATCTATATACAAAATAGGTGTGGACATCAAGAGAATCTAAATATACTAATAGGAAGTGTAAAGCATTAACTGAATCAGTGAATAATCAGGTCTACTTTCAATCTGCCCTGGAAATAAATCCAACATGTCTGATAGGTATTTTTCTTTCCCTCTACAAAGCCAAGTCAATATTAATTGGGACCAGAAGGCCCTGTCTGTAAAGGAATTAAACCTTAGAGATCATTGTAACAAAGAACATCAATATTTTGGAGAAATACCCATCAAATTATTTTATGCCCACCTGACTGCCCTATTTTCTGCTGTCTTCTTCCTGGTCACAGTCTCTGACCCAAGGCCACTCAAGTGTCACACAATTCTGAGCATGAGAAATACAGCATATGCTCTATCTTAATCATCCTCTCACTCTCTCTTTTCCCCTTCCTTCCCTCTCACCCTCCTCCTGTCCCTTTTCTCTTTCTGTCATCTCCGGGGCCATTGTTATCATCGCTAATATTTTTTAAGTACTCAAGCCATGCCAGAAACAGTCCAGATTCTTTATATGCAACATCTCAATACTCGTCACTTTGTCACAAACACTCCATTCTAGAGGTCAACTAAGAAAATAAACTTACCTGTATTTCTACTGTAATTAAAAGGCAAATCTTTAAGACTGCCTTGACAGTCCAGTGGTTAAGACTTCACCTTCTGGAACCTTTCTACACTGCTCGTGGGAATTTAAATTGGTAGTCACTATGGAGAACAGTATGGAGGTAATTTCTTAAGAAACTAAAAACAGAGCTACCATATGACCTTTTAATCCCATTCCTGGGCATATATCCAGAGAAAAATACGATCCAAAAGGATACATGCACCCCAGTGTTCATTGCAGCACTGTTTACAGCAACCAAAATATGGAAGCGAACCAAATGTTCATCCACAGAGGAATAGATAAAGAAGTTGTGGTACATATCTTTCTACACTGCTCGTGGGAATTTAAATTGGTAGTCACTATGGAGAACAGTATGGAGGTAATTTCTTAAGAAACTAAAAACAGAGCTACCATATGACCTTTTAATCCCATTCCTGGGCATATATCCAGAGAAAAATACGATCCAAAAGGATACATGCACCCCAGTGTTCATTGCAGCACTGTTTACAGCAACCAAAATATGGAAGCGAACCAAATGTTCATCCACAGAGGAATAGATAAAGAAGTTGTGGTACATATATACAGTGGAACATTATTCAACCATTAAAAAAGAAAGAAATAATGCCATTTGCAGCATCATGGATGAACCTATATTTTTCTCTTCCAAGGTTATAAGATTCTGAATATTGTTACTTGTGTTTAAAAGTTTTAAAATTTCTGTATTTAAGATTATAATTTATTTATTTTGTTTGAAAAAACTAAAATATACTCTTGATTCCTAAATTTATAATGCTGACCCTTTCATATATATTAAATTTTAATATCTATACACTATGTCCTTTTCTCTTTACAATATTCTAGCCATTGTGAATTTTGCTAATCTTGCACCTGTAACATGCCTGTTCTATTTACCTCCAATCTGATAAAGTATGACCTGTGGTCCTGTGGATTTTCTGCAAAATTATCTTGTTTATCCTTATAACTTTGCATTTTCATATTGATTTTAAAATTATTTTCTGTAATTCAACAAATTCTGTTAGGATATTTCGTGCATTTAGTATATGTATTAATTGAAATAAGATTGTCATCTTTACAATTTTTAGTCATGTTATCTATGCCATATCACTCTATGAATTCAAATCTTCTTTTGTGCTCTTCAGTTCAGTTCAGTTCAGTTGCTCAGTTATGTCCGACTCTTTGCGACCCCATGAATCCCAGCACACCAGGCCTCCCTGTCCATCACCAACTCCCGGAGTTCACTCAGACTTGCATCCATCGAGTTCGTGATGCCATCCAGCCATCTCATCCTCTGTCATCCCCTTCTCCTCCTGCCCCCAATCCCTCCCAGCATCAGAGTCTTTTCCAGTGAGTCAACTCTTCGCATCAGGTGTCCAAAGTACTGGAGTTTCAGCTTTAGAATCATTCCTTCCAAAGAAATCCCAGAGTTGATCTTCAGAATGGACTGGTTGGATGGCTTTCAAATATTTCACATCTCTTTTTCCTTCCAGTTTTATTGAGATATAATTGATATACAGTCCTGTATAAATTCAAGGTGCACAGCATAAACATTTTATTTGCATATAACATAAAATGATTATCACACTATGTTTAGTGAGCATCCATTGTCTAATATAGATACAATATTAAAGAAATAGAAAAAAATATGTTTTTCTGGTAATGAGAACTCTAGGATTTACTCTTAACTTTCATATGTAATGTACACCAGTGTTAATTCTATTTGTCATATTACATTACATGTAATGTAATGTCATATGTGGGATGTGCATTACAGGGATGAGCATTACATCCCTCAGTTCAGTTCAGTCACTCAGTCGTGTCTGACTCTTTGCAACCCCATGAATTACAGCACGCCAGGCCTCCCTGTCCATCACCAACTCCTAGAGTTTACCCAAACTCTTGTCCATCGAGTCGGTGATGCCATCCAGCCATCTCATCTTCTGTTGTTCCCTTCTCCTCCTGCCCCCAATCCTCCCAGCATCAGAGTCTTATAATTGTACATTTGTACTCTTTTACTGGCTTTATCCAATTCCCCTTCCTCTGGTAACTCCCTGCCTCTGGTAACCATGAATTTGACCTTGTTTTTTCCAATGAATTTGTTTGTTTGCTAGGTTCTAAAGCATAGTTGATCTATAACACCATGTTAGTTCCTGTTATACAACATAATGATTAGATATTTCTGTGCAGTTTGGAGTGATCTTGATGATAAGTCTAATTACAATCTGTCACCATACAAAGATAGTACAAACTTGTTGACTATATTTCTCCCCATATGGTACATTTAATACCCATGATTCATCTATCTTGCATTGGAAGCTTGGACCTCTTAATATCCCTTACCAATCTTTACTCTCCCTTACCTATCTTACCTTACCTATCCCTTACCTTATCTTTGCTCTCCTCAACCTTAACCAACACTTGTTTCTTCTTTGTAACTATAACTATGTTTCTGTTTTGTAATGTCTGTTCATCTGTTTTGGTTTTTAGATTCCACATATAAATGAAATCATACAGTATTTATCTTTCTCTTTCTGACTTATTTCACTTAGCATAATGCCATCTATGTCCGTCGCTGGTCACAAATGGCAAGATTTCATTCTTTCTTATGCCTAATGTTCCACTGGGTGAATATACACCACTTCTTTATACACTAATCTATTCATGGCCACTTGGGTTTCTTTCTTGTCTCGGCTATTGTAAATACTGCTGCAATGAATGTAGCAGTGAATTTATCTTTTCTAGTTAGGTTTTTTTTTTTTCCTTGACGTACTCGTTTTCCTATTTGGAACCAGTCTGTTGTTCCATGTCCAGTTCTAACCCTAGAGGTTGCCAAAAAGTAGATTTTTCAGCATTATAAAAAATATAATTTTTGTTAATTAAAAAACAGTAGCTCAATGAACAATGCCTTATTTTAAAAAGCTGGTGAAAATATCACGGTTTTGTAACTTTTTCCTTTTAACATTCAGTTTTACTGACAAGCACTAAACTGAACCCGTTAACTTTTTTTACGATGAAATGCTTATTGCTTATCTTCCATTGAATCAAGGGGCCTTTTCATCATTGTAAAGGCAGAATTAAAATAAAGTTTTAAAATCCTCTATTTCAAGCAAATATTAGCCAACAACAGCAACAACAAAAAATGCCAGTCGTTTTCTTTCTTCTCTTTCATTGCTGGGACTTAACCTCCTACTCTTCTATTTGATTTATTCAATGGAACATTTTTCTTATTCTGTATCTTAAGTACTGTTAAGTTTTCCTATGCCTTTCCTAAAGAGATTACATTTCCCCCAAAGAATATATTTTCCTGTTTTTCCCCAAAGAATATATTATCCTACTTTCTCCCAAAGCTTATGTTCTTATCTAAAACTCTTCTCTATACCCTAGCCCTAGTCCTACTTCTTGATGGCTTTCAACTTGAGATCTCTTCAGATCTACAGCCAGGTCTGGGCTTAGCCAACTTGACTCAGATTTTATAACACATGTCCAAAATCGCCTGGAGAAATACTGGTGCCAGGAATGAAATCCAGGTATTATTAATTTTAAATTCCATATCCCTTTTCATTTAAGAACTCCTCTTCCTCTCCCTTTACCCCTGTTTCCAAACTAAGTCAGCTTTCGAGACAGGGCTCATTCTAGCACCACAAAGTCTTGTTTATCCTAGAAACTTGGCCGGTAGATTCGAATTCTGAACAGTATGCCCTACTTTAAGAGGGGAGGTGATGGGGAGAGAAAATAGCTTTCCCAGAAGCACGTTGTTAACATTTTTACCAATCTACTTTTAGATTTGAAATGATTTCTTCCTTAGTTTCCAAGAAAGCTTGGTTGAAGGCCATTGTTGCTTGATGACTTCCAAAAGCAGCCCAGTCCTATGTCTGTAAATATGTTGTTTCTTACTAAAAGCCTTCATCCTAAGTATCTCCTGCCTTGGTCCAACCACCAATAGTTTATATTATGTATGAAGGAAATTGTGATCAGATACTTGCTGTACTGTAATAACTGAAAATACAAGTCAGTTCTGAAAAGATTGATGACTTCCTTCTTGGCATTTTGCTTGTGATTATAGTTGATACTGCCAAGTAAATATTGGATCCCAGTGTTTGGCAGGGGTCCCTAATCGTAAACTTGCTCCAGATGTGACTGGTGCAAAAATCAGGGTGATTTAAAAACAAAAAGTACAAATATGAGCATAACTTTCCCATTTCCCTGTAACTATTTTGCTTAATATAAATAAATATTTGGAGTAAGATGAAGTTTATTCACCAAGGTACAAGTTAGGCTCTCTTCTCACATTAAACCCAAGTATTAAAGATCATCACTTAACTACTATTTCTCCCATTCTCCCATAAAATTTTTTTTAACTTTTTCCATTTAGAGTTTGGATATCAAATGCCTAAACATAAATTCTGCCTGTCCTAATTATAGCAACTATATTCACAGCAACTATATTCTTCATTTAATCACCTGTATATGTATGGCTGAGTTCCTTTGCTGTCCACCTGAAACCATCACAACATTGTTGAGCATAACTTTCCTATTTCCCTGTAACTATTTTGCTTAATATAAATAAATATTTGGAGTAAGATGAAGTTTATTCACCAAGGTACAAGTTAGGCTCTCTTCTCACATTAAACCCAAGTATTAAAGATCATCACTTAACTACTATTTCTCCCATTCTCCCATAAAATTTTTTTTAACTTTTTCCATTTAGAGTTTGGATATCAAATGCCTAAACATAAATTCTGCCTGTCCTAATTATAGCAACTATATTCACAGCAACTATATTCTTCATTTAATCACCTGTATATGTATGGCTGAGTTCCTTTGCTGTCCACCTGAAACCATCACAACATTGTTCATCAGCTATGTGCTGTGCTTAGTTGCTCAGTCATGTCCAACTCTTTGCGACCTCACAGACTGAAGCCCGCCAGGCTCCTCTGTCCATGGGGATTCTCTAGGCAAGAATACTGGAGTGTGTTGTCATGCTCTCCTCCAGGGGATCTTCCCAACCCAGGTCTTCTGCATTTCAGGCAGATTTTTATAGCTGAGTTACCTGCGAAGCCCATTCATCAGCTATACTCCAATACAAAATAAAAAGTTTAATAAACAAAAAATTAAGATGCAGGAACTACCTGTAAAGAAAAATCACAATGCTATTAATTCTAATTCTCTAAAAAAAAGGCCTTTTCATGGGGTTTCAATCTGATATGCTTAGTCCATACTTCTTTGGGAGACATTTTCTCTAGGTTATTTTCTTTTTTTAGTTCCCCAAATAAAGAAAACTAAGGAATTTATTGCCTTATAATAGTCTCTATTCTATCATGAAAAAACTGCTAAGAAGCCACATCTGGAGATCCCAATTCGATTTCTGGGTTGGGAAGATCTGGTAGAGAAGGGATAGGCTATCCACTCTAGTATTTTTGGGTTTCCATTGTGGCTCCTGGTAAAGAATCCGCATGCAATGCAGGAGATCTGGGTTTGATCCCTGGGTTGGGAAGATCTCCTGGAGAAGGGAAAGACTACCCACTCCAATATACTGGCCTGGAGAATTCCATGGACAGTATAGTCCGTGGGGTTGCAAAGTCAGACACAGCTGACAGACTTTCACTTTCATTTTCTATCTCTTTATTTCTCTGTGGTGCCCACCTTGGAATATCTTCCAATTTGCTTTCCAGCTCATCAGCTTTCTCTTCATCTATACCTGATTGCTATTTAACCTATATATTTCAGGTTTTAGCTTGACCATATTTGTAATTTTTTAGAAGTTATGTTTATTTTTCAAATATGCCTCTTCTTTTCTGAAAAAGTAATAACTTGGTATTTTCTTAAGGTCTCCAGTCTTGAGTTTTCAATTATTTTTACAATTCCTGTTTTTTAAGATATATTTTTAGTTAAGTCATATTGTGTTAAAACAACAGTATGAGTTCTTGGGCTTTCTTCCCCCTGTTGCAGTGCCTACTGGTTCTTGCTAATGATAGATGATTTCTAGGGCCACCACAACACACAGCTCCAAGAGCTTCATTCTCATCATTGCGCATGTGCCCCTGCTTTGTGCAACAAACAACCTGACAAGCATCTGCAGTGGACCTAATGGCCTCTACATATATGAGTTTGAGTAGGCTCCGGGAGTTGGTGATGGACAGGGAAGCCTGGCATGCTGCAGTCTATGGGGTCACAAAGAGTTGGACACAACTGAGTGACTGAACTGAGAACTGATTGGTAAACTACCTTTCAGTTCAGTTCAGTTCAGTTCAGTTACTCAGTCATGTCTGACTCTTTGCCACCCCATGAATCGCAGCACGCCAGGCCTCCCTGTCCATCACCAGCTCCCGGAGTTCACTCAGACTCGTATCTATCAAGTCAGTGATGCCATCCAGCCATCTCATCCTTGGTCGTCCCCTTCTCCTCCTGTTCCCAATCCCTCCCAGCATCAGAGTCTTTTCCAATGAGTCAACTCTTTGCATGAGGTGGCCAAAGTACTGGAGTTTCAGCTTTAGCATCATTCCTTCCAAAGAACACCCAAGAC
This sequence comes from Madoqua kirkii, assembly GCA_006408675.1. Classification (NCBI taxonomy): domain Eukaryota; kingdom Metazoa; phylum Chordata; class Mammalia; order Artiodactyla; family Bovidae; genus Madoqua; species Madoqua kirkii. The sequence continues at coordinate 97,719 of SJYC01120864.1, forward strand.
TGATCTCCTTTAGAATGGACTAGTTGGATCTCCTTGCAGTCCAAGGGACTCTCAAGAGTCTTCTCCAACACCACAGTTCAAAAGCATCAATTCTTCAGTGCTCAGCTTTCTTCACAGTCCAACTCTCACATCCATACATTACCTCAGGAAAAACCATAGCCTTGACTAGATGGACCTTAGAAGGCAAAGTCATGTCTCTGCTTTTGAATATGCTATCTAGGTTGGTCATAACTTTTCTTCCAAGGAGTAAGCGTCTTTTAATTT
>SJYC01120865.1:0-11204 GCA_006408675.1 Madoqua kirkii
GATTTACTCTTAACTTTCATATGTAATGTACACCAGTGTTAATTCTATTTGTCATATTACATTACATGTAATGTAATGTCATATGTGGGATGTGCATTACAGGGATGAGCATTACATCCCTCAGTTCAGTTCAGTCACTCAGTCGTGTCTGACTCTTTGCAACCCCATGAATTACAGCACGCCAGGCCTCCCTGTCCATCACCAACTCCTAGAGTTTACCCAAACTCTTGTCCATCGAGTCGGTGATGCCATCCAGCCATCTCATCTTCTGTTGTTCCCTTCTCCTCCTGCCCCCAATCCTCCCAGCATCAGAGTCTTATAATTGTATATTTGTACTCTTTTACTGGCTTTATCAATTCCCCTTCCTCTGGTAACTCCCTGCCTCTGGTAACCATGAATTTGACCTTGTTTTTTCCAATGAATTTGTTTGTTTGCTAGGTTCTAAAGCATAGTTGATCTATAACACCATGTTAGTTCCTGTTATACAACATAATGATTAGATATTTCTGTGCAGTTTGGAGTGATCTTGATGATAAGTCTAATTACAATCTGTCACCATACAAAGATAGTACAAACTTGTTGACTATATTTCTCCCCATATGGTACATTTAATACCCATGATTCATCTATCTTGCATTGGAAGCTTGGACCTCTTAATATCCCTTACCAATCTTTACTCTCCCTTACCTATCTTACCTTACCTATCCCTTACCTTATCTTTGCTCTCCTCAACCTTAACCAACACTTGTTTCTTCTTTGTAACTATAACTATGTTTCTGTTTTGTAATGTCTGTTCATCTGTTTTGGTTTTTAGATTCCACATATAAATGAAATCATACAGTATTTATCTTTCTCTTTCTGACTTATTTCACTTAGCATAATGCCATCTATGTCCGTCGCTGGTCACAAATGGCAAGATTTCATTCTTTCTTATGCCTAATGTTCCACTGGGTGAATATACACCACTTCTTTATACACTAATCTATTCATGGCCACTTGGGTTTCTTTCTTGTCTCGGCTATTGTAAATACTGCTGCAATGAATGTAGCAGTGAATTTATCTTTTCTAGTTAGGTTTTTTTTTTTCAATAAATACAAAGGAGTAGAATTTCTGGATTATATGATAGTTTTATTTTTAACTTTAGAGGAAGCTCCATACTGTTTTCCATAGTGGTTGCACAAATTTGCATTCCGACCAGCAGTATAACACGGTTTCCTGTTCTGCACATGGTCTCCAACACTTGTTATTTGTTGCTTTCTGGATAATGGCTATTGTGACAGGTGTAAATTTATATGTTGCTATAGTTTTGGACTTATCATTCCCTGGTGATTAGTGGTTTTCAGCAGCATCATTTCATGTACTTATTGGTCATCTGGTGTCTTCCCTGGAAAAAAACGTCTATTCAGATCCTCTGTCCATTTTTTTAATCCAGTTGTTTGTTTTCTTGATGTCTAGTTCTATGAGTTCTTTGCATATTATGGATATTAACATTGTGTCCTATCGTTTGCAAATATCTTCTCCCATTCAGTAAGTGGCTTTTATGTTGTGTTAATAATTTCTTTTACTGTGCAAAAGCTTTTTAGCTTTCTGTAGCCCCATTTGTTTATTTTTCCTTGTATTTCCTTGTCTGAAAGACATATCAAAAAACTATTACAAAAACTGATGTCAAAGAGCATACTATGTTTTCTTTTAGAAATGGTATGATTTGGGATCTTAGGTATAAGTCTGTAATCCTTTTTGAATTAACTTTTGTATGGTGTCAGATAATAGTCCATTTTGATAGTTTTGCATGTAGTTGTCCAGTTTTCCCAGTACCATTTATTGAAAAGACTGTCTCTTCCCAATTGTATATTCTTGCTTTGTCATAGATTAATTGCCCATAAAAATGTGGATTATTTCTGGGATCTCTAGTCTGTTCCATTGATCTTCTTGTCTGTTTCTGTGCTATTAATAGTATCTTGCTGTTTTGATGACTGTAGCTTTGCGGTGTGGTTTGAAAAGAGAGAGCATGATAGTGTCAGTTTTCTCCTCTCTCAAGATTGTTTTGCCTATTCAGGGTCTTTTGAGTTTCTATACAAATTTCATAATTGATTGCTCTAGTTCTGTGAAAAATGCCATTGGTATTTTGATAGAAGTTGCTTTTCACCTGTAGTTTGCCTTGGGTAGTATGGTTATTTTAATAATATTAATTCTTCAAATTCATGAATGCAGTATATCTTTTCATGTATTTGTGTTATATTCAGTTTCTTTCATCAGTGTTTTATAGTTTATCAAACAAGTCTTTTGACTCCTACTTACGTTTACTCCTGAATATTTTATTCTTTTAAATGAGAAGAGTGACAGCCATATTATATTCTTAATATATCTTTTTAGTAGCTTATTGGAGAAGGCAATGGCACCCCACTCTAGTACTCTTGCCTGGAAAATCCCATGGATGGAGGAGCCTGGTAGGCTGCAGTCCATGGGGTTGCTAAGAATCGGACATGACTGAACGACTTCACTTTGACTTTTGACTTTCATGCATTGGAGAAGGAAATGGCAACCCACTCCAGTGTTCTTGCCTGGAGAATCCCAGGAAGGGAGAGCCTGGTGGGCTGCCATCTATGGGGTCGCACAGAGTCGGACATGACTGAAGTGACTTAGTAGCAGTAGCTTATTATTACTAGTGTATAGAAATGCAACAGATTCCTGTATACTGGTTTTGTATCTCGTAACTTTACTGAATTTACTGATGAGCTCTAGTACTTTTATGGTGGCATCTTTAGGACTTTCTATGTATAGCAGCATGTTATTGGCAAGCAGTGACAGTTTTAATTTTTTTCTTCTTTCCAGTTTGAATTTTATTTTTTTCTGATTGCTGTCACTTGAACGTCTAATAACCATGTTGAGTAAGTGCCAAGAGTGGGCATTCTTGTCTTGTTCCTGGTCTTAGAGGAAATGCTTTAGGCTTTTCATAGTTCAGTGTGATGTCAACTCTGGATTTATGATATATGTCCTTTATTATGTTGAGGTGAATGCCCTCTATACCCACCAAGTTTTTACTGTAAATTGATGTTGATTTTTTTCAGAACCTTTTTCTGCATCTATTGAGATGATTAGATGATTTCTATTTTTCAATTTGTTATTGTGGTATATCATATTTATTGATTTATGGATATTGAACATTGTTGCATTCCTAGGATAAATTCCACTTGATCATGGTATATGATCCTTTTAATATATTGTTATTGTTGTATTTGGAGTGCTAAAATTTTGTTGAGAATTTTTACATCTATATTCATAATTTTTACCTGTGTTTTGTAATTGTTTTTTTTTTTTGTGATGTTGGTTTCAATATCAGAGCGATGCTGGTCTCACAGAATGAGTTTGGAAGGGTTACTTCCTTTACAGTGTTTTAGAATAGTTTGAGAAGGACAGATGTTAACTCTTAAAATGTTTGATAGAATTCATGTGAAGTCATCTGATCCTAGACTTTTGTTTGTTGAGAGTTGTTTATTATTATTATTGATTGAATTTCATTGGTGATAATTGGTCTGTTTGTATTTTTCATTTCTTCCTGGTTCAGTTTTGAGAACTTGCCCCTGGTGGCTCAGATAATGGACACGAGTTTGAGTAGGCTCTGGAAGTTGGTGATGGACAGGGAAAGCCTGGTGTGCTGCAGTCCATGGGGTCACAAAGAGTCAGACATGACTGACCAACTGAACTGAACTGAACTATGCCCCTAGAGACTCACAACCTACCAAATGGCCTGGGGTGACCCCACTCCCCATGCATAAGAAGGCATAGGTATAGGGTTGGAGTAGGGCTGATAGTCAGTCAGAGATGTGTATAAGAGACAGCCCTGGGTCAGGAAGAGCCCCTGGAGAAGGAAAAGGCAACCCACTCCAGTACTCTTGCCTGGAGAATCCCATGGAGTGAGGAGCCTGATAGGGTACAGTCCATGGGGTCCCAAAGAGTGGGACACGACTGAGCCACTTCACTTTCACTTTCACTTTACATTCCTAGGAATTCATCCATTTCTTCTAGGTTGTCCATTTTATTGGCTTGTATTTGTTCATAGTAATCTTTTATGTTCTTTTGTATTTCTGTGGTATTGGTTGGGATTCTTTATTCATTGATGATTTTATTGATGTGAGCCCTTTTTTTTTTTTTGCATTGATGAATCTGGTTATAGTTTGTCAATTTTATCTTTTTAAAGAACAAGCTCTTAGATTCATTTATCTTTCCCATTGGTTTTTAGTCTCTATTTCACTTATTTCTGCTTTATGGTTTCTTCTATTAATTTTGGAGATTTTTGTTCTTTTTTTTTTTTTAGTTATTTTATGTGTAAAATTAGACTGTTTGAGACTGTTTTCTGTTTCCTGAGTTAGACTTTTATCACTATAAACTTCCTTAGAGCAGTTTTTGTTCCATCTCATAGTTTTTTATATTTGTGTTTTCATTTTCATTTGTCTTCAGGTATCTCTTGATTTCTTCATGATCCATTGGTTATTTAGTAGCATATTGTTTAGCTTCCATTTGTTTGTGTTTTTATGCAATATTTTTCTTGTAGTTGTTTTCTACTCTTGCATTTCTTGTTGGAGAGTTTGGATCTTTTATTAGAATTATTACTCATTTTTTTCTGTTACTGTTGTAAAATTCTTATTTTATTACTACATTTTATATTTGGATATGCCTCTATACAGGATTATTCTATGCTGTTTTTTTCTACCCAGTTAACTTACTGAATTCTATTATTAGATTTAAGAAATTAAAAATGTATTCACTTGGACTTAATAGCTAGGCAACCATATTGTCTATAAATTTTAACAGCTGTGTCTTTTATTTCTCATTTTTACCTTCTTACTTTACCTGTCATATTGCATTGGCCAAAATCATCAGAATACTGTTATTTCTTTGAAGTTTAAAGGGAATGCCTCTTTTTAAACTATCAAATATGACCTTTGCTGCAGAGTTTTGCATATACCCTTTTTGGTAGTCATGAAAATGCACCTTGCAGATTTCCCATTATAAGAAATGGCAGAAAATTGGCCAAGTGTCCCAGCTGCTGTGATCTGAACTTCATTGCTATGTTTGGTCTGGGTCATGCTTCCCATTGCTTCTTTCACCCAGTGACTGAACATGAAAGGGTGCTAAGGTAAGGCTATTTCTGGAAGATATGAGATACCAGTGATGACCACATTTGGCTTAAGGATTCCCTGATAGTCTTTCTGAATCTCCCTTAAACTGCCTAACGGTCTGGGATAGTACTAACAATCTTCTCTTCATCTCTGGTTCACTCAGTCTGAGTTGCCTCACGATCTGACACCTCTCCCAGACTCCTGGTTCTCTTCCTGTCATGTCTCATAGAGACATTTGATTAATCTTCCTATATTTAATGCCATCCTAGTGCTGTTTCTCAGAAGACCCCAAGTGACAGTCTAGAAATGAAAAAGCACCCTTCCTTCCTGCTGTTGTAGAAGTCTTTAACTCTCCTTTCCTTCTAGCAGATAAAGTAAATCCTTTGGTTCATACTATCAATACTTCTCTTTAGAAGAGGGCAGCGTGATCTGGCACGCTATGTGAGTCTCTCCATACTTAATTTGCCTCTCTCAGGAACTTGTTTTTTGTTTATTCATTTGCTTTGCTTTATTGTTTTGTGTGTATGATTGCTTACTTAAAGTTGGAGAAACTAATAGTGCTGATTTAGTATGCATTGTTTTATCTCTACCTTCTTTCCATCCAGGAATAATGATGAGACGTGGTAACTTTCCTGGTTTTGGTGGGTTTCTATTTTTTTCAAGTTAATGGCATTTTCTTCTGAATGCTCTAGTTATACCTCTCAGTTTGTTACCTTTCAAGTGTTTTATAGGATATTAATGTGTATTTTCAAGATAATGTTTAGTTGTCCTTCTACATAGCTTCTAGGGTAGAATAGTAGCTGTTTGTGGATTTTTGATTTCTGCTTTCTCTGTATCACTGGATTGCTCTTTCATAGCATGTGATATGCACTAGCATGCTATCACCATAAATACTGCTATACATTTTTACTTTCTTACTGAAATTTTGTTACTTTTCTTAAATGTAAAGAAAGAATCTTTTATAATCTTCCTGTTCCCCCAAAGTTACTGCAGTACCATTTTAATATGTAATAAAAAGTTAAATGAGGAAACTATATTAATTCCAAATAAACAGTCACCGTTGAAGTAAATTATGTTTTGCTTATTGGAAACTCTCATTTATTATATCAGGAATACTGTCCAAGATAGCAGATATCCAAAATTTTCACTTAAAAATTGTGGATGAAACAATAGGTTGCAGAAGCAGAAATTCTAACATACATGATTGCCAACTATTGGTAAACTTACTGCAATGAAAATGTGTTCTCAAAATATATTACAATATATTTAGCAAGGGATAGGAAATACCTAAAAAGCCTTAATACAAGGTTACAGTTAAATAATCTCCTGAGTTAGTCAAACTCAGGAGAGAGTTAATGCAGGCATCAAATGGATGTCTTTGTGCAGAATTATTACATCAAAGTCTGCATGTATTTGTTCAGAACACCTGGCTTCACTCTGGCCCTTATGGTGAACAGGATACAGGGGATAAGTTTCTAGCCTAGAATACACATGATAGTCTGCATGATAGCGAGAGAAAATAGAACTTCTAGTTAATTTGGTAAAGAGAATTGATGTGATAAACTCCCCCATTCCAAACCCACATACATTACAGCAATCAGGTAGAACATGCAATAATTTAATATTTACTTAACAAATGTTAAAAATATGAAAGAACAATTCTTGAATGCTGCAAATAAAGAAGCACTTCAAATTCAAGTTGATGAAGAGGAGTTTAACTGAATGGTTTATGAAGGTATTGGACCTGGGAGAGGGCTTTAATACTTGTGCTAAACACAGCAATTTATGATACATTTCTCTTGAAATAACCCAGTCCCATATTTAATATGATTGAATTTTTGAACACTTTTCTTAAACCATATAATAGCAGGATTGCATTACATATAGCAAGTCTGGAGATGAAAAATTGTAGTCAATAAAATTAAAAATTGGAAAATAATTAGAAGACAAGTTTAGTGTACTAAGGAAATCAAGCATATTGGTGAATGAAGTATAAAACAATAGAAAATAAATATGAATTTTTAAAAACTCAGAGAATAAATGGTGAAGTCCAATATAAGTTGAATATATGTTCAGAGGAATGACCAGAGAGACAAGGAAGGAGACAATAACAGAGTAACAGATGAGTTTCTAAGAACTGAATAAAAACAAGAGTCATCTTGTTGAAAAAGCATGTTTATATGAATAAGTTTATAGTAGGAAAATTAAGGCAGTGTATGTTTATGTTCTAAAGCAAATATAAAACATACTGTTGATACTTACTTATGTTTATTTCTAAACACATAATTATTTAACATTTTCAACTATGCCATTGCTCTCAAGATACAAAGAACAGGTTCACAAGCAGTACAGGGAAACTAATCTCCTGATAGAAAGAGGTCAACCAAGCAGGTATATAGGTTAAAAACTATAAAGACATGAGGTATCACAGGAGTAGGTAAACAAAATTATGAGTGCAACTAAAGAGAAGAAGGTACATCTTTATCTCAGAAAGTCACAAAGTCCTTAAAATGAGATGGTACTTAACAGCAGTTTTTAAAAAGACAAATTATGTATGGGAGATTATTGCTTTAGCAAGCAATTTTATCCAGTAAGTACATGTGCATAATCACGTAGGGGCCCAAAGCTTGCTCTGGGACCTGCAGATCATCTGATACACTAGGAGTACCTGGTGAGCCTCAGATAGTGCATACTGTTGGAGATTAGGGCATAGCAGAAGATGCAGCCTGGGTTTCCACTGAAAGAAGATGGTCCTATAGCTAAGAGAATGGTCCTACACAAAGTGCATCCTGAGGCCAGCCTGCACACCATCTTCCTGGTTCTCAGTGAGCTAAGTAGAAAAGGTGAAAGTGAGCATTTAGAAACTTTAATAACAGTTGGAAATAACACCAGGAAATAACACCAGGAAATACAATTGTATGGCTATGTATTTAACAAAAGCACAAGCTGGATTCAAGATTACTGGGATATCAATAAGCTCAGATATGCAGATGACACCACCCTTACAGCAGAAAGCAAAGAAAAACTAAAGAGCCTCTTGACAAAAGTGAAAGAGGAGAGTGAAAAAATTGGCTTAAAGCTCAACATTCAGAAAACGAAGATCATGTCCTCTAGTCCCATCACTTCATGGCAGATAGATGAAATGATGAAAACAGTGAGAGAATTTATTTTGAGGGGCTCCAAAATCACTGCAGATGGTGACTACAACCATGAAATTAAAAGATGCTTGCTCCTTGAAAGAAAAGTTATGACCAACCTAGACAGCATATTAAAGAGCAGAGATATTACTTTGCCAACAAAGGTCCGTCTAGTCAAAGCTATGTTTTTTTCAGTAGTCATGTATGGATGTAAGAGTTGGACTATAAAGAAAGTTGAGCGCCAAAGAATTGATGTTTTGGACTCAATGGGCATGAGTTTGAGCAAGCTCTGGGAGTTGATGCTGGACAGGGAAGCCTGGTGTGCTTCAGTCCATGGGATTGCAAAGAGTCGGACATGACTGAGCTACCGAATTAATCAGTCTAAGAGATATTAGAAATTAAAAACGAAGGGCGACAACCACAAACTGGCCTTTTCCCATAGGTAGTTTGAGAGGGTTTCCCAAGGATTCTAAGTTGAGGAAGCGCTGTTACAGTGGAGGAACCATTATAATTTTATATATGAGAAAGATGGGCTCAGAGCAGTAAGGCAAGTTGCTTAACTTCAAATATCAAATAAGTGAGGCACTGTTCTCTTTGTGTTGGTGATATCAACTATTTACATCTTGTTGTGAATTTGAGTTATCCTCTGCTCTTCTGAGAAAGTTAAAAAATACATCTGTTCCCTACAAAGGAACATGTCTGGAGCACACTCTATTGCCTCCCTTACTTTCCTCAAATCAATATAAATGAGAGAAAATATATGTTTCCAAGGCATGCTAAGTCACTTTAGCCCACGAGGCTCTTCTGTCCATAGGATTCTTCAGGCAAGAATACTGAAGTGGGTTGCCATCCAGCCCTCTCCAGGGAGTCTTCCTGACCCAGAGATTGAACCAGTGTCTTATGTTTCCTGCACTGGCAGATGGGTCTTTACCACCAGTGCCACCTGTTTCCAATATTCATAATCATTTCTGTAAAACAGGGAGACTCTAAGGTAGACTATAAGTTGTAAAGAATACTACAGATTTTTAAAGCAGATGGTATCTAATTAAAGAAGAAAACTGTAGCTTATGAGTTATGAAGGCTGCTGCTATAGAAGGGCTTCCCTAGTGGCTCAGATAGTAAAGAACTCTTCACTGCAGAAGACCTAGGTTCAGTCCTTGGGTTGGGAAGGTTCTCTGGGGAAGGAATGGCTACCTACTCCAGTATTCTTGCCTGGAGAATTCCATGGAGAGAGGAGCCTGGTGGGCTACAGTCCATAGGGTTGCGAAGAATAAACACAACTGAGCAACTCACATACTATAGCAAAAGTGGTAGTGATAGTAGGCATGTGTCTTCCCAGGGATGGTGGGTACTTGGAGGGGGAGAAGGCAGGAGAAAATGATGGCGAGATTGGTGGAATTGTTATGGCTGAGCCACCAGGAATCTTTTGTACGTCTTGAGACAAATAGCAACAGTGGAATATCTGAGTTTCCTTAAGGTGGGGACAGTGGAATTAGGACATTGAATTAAAGAATGAATATTGGCTCAGGTAGATAGCAAATGCTTGTGAGAAGTGAAGGGCAAAAGCAAGCCACAAGGCTTATCACAGTTGTTGGGCATGCCCCAGAACTACTCTCACTAAAACGGACAAAAGCAAAAAGCATGATGTGGGCCATTTCTAAGAAGATCATAGAAATGGAGCCTAGAAAAACACTTCAACTCTGAGAAATGTGTACAATTAAAAAAAAAAAAACTAATAAGAATCAAGGAAAGCCAATATCATGAATGACTAATGTCAACTCAAAAAAAATAGCACATCCAAGTAAGCAGAGGTAATAAATATAAGCTGTAGAGGGCTTTAAAATAAATTATATTTACTTTCTGACAGAAATAAAAGAAGTAGCAGAGATCATTGAAATGGACAATTTGATTATTCGTATGCAATAAAACTTAAATTGTTAGGATGAATAACAAAATGGATTTAAGTGAGAAAAAAATAGTTTATTGGTTGAATGAGACAAGACGTATTCCCAGAATGCAGCATAAAATATAAAAATATACACAGCATTCAAGAAAAGACTTATGTAGGATGGATTGAGAATTCACAAAATCAATTCAGTAACAGTTTGCTGCTGCTGCTGCTAAGTTGCTTCAGTTGTGTCCAACTCTGTGAGACCCCATAGACAGCAGCCCACCGGGCTCCCCTGTCCCTGGGAATCTCCAGGCAAGAACACTGGAGTGGGTTGCCATTTCCTTCTCCAATGAATGAAAGTGAAAAGTGAAAGTAAATTTGCTGAGTCGTGTCTGACTCTGAGCGACCCCATGGACTGCAGCCCACCACGCTCCCCTGTCCATGGGATTTTCCAGGCAAGAGTACTAGAGTGGGGTGCCATCACAAAAAATAGATACAATGAAGAAAAAGCAAGTAGAATGTCTTAAAACTCAGGAGTGACACAAGTTCTGAGATTGAAGTGTTTCATTAAGTTCTCACCAGAAATAATTTTTGTTAAAACTCAAGAAAACAAATTTTGTGAGTAAACTCATAATGCTATTTCCTAAGAACAACACCAATTAAGAGAAGACCTACAACAGGAACCCTAAACCTTCTTTGGAGTCAGACAGAATGAAAGATACCCATGAGAATCAAATTGCCATCAAATTCTCACCAATGACACTGAACAGAAGAAGAATGGGTAGAATGAATTGGGAGGGAATTTTTACTAGCATTTTAAACCCAGTCAAATGTCAAATGGCTTTTCAATGAGGTTAAAATCAAAACATTTTCAGGCCTACCTTGACTCAGAAAGCTTACCACCAGATTCCTCAGAATATGTCAGCAAAGAAATACAGCTGCAACAGAGAGAATAAAGATGTAAAATCATTGAGAATAAAGTAATAAGTGAAATGAAGAGTTAAATGTCAACCCACTCCAGTGTTCTTGCCTGGAGAATGCCAGGGACAGGGGAGC
>SJYC01120866.1:0-20625 GCA_006408675.1 Madoqua kirkii
ACCATTTCTGTCCTTTATCGAGCCCATCTTTGCATGAAATGTTCCCTTGGTATCTCTAGTTTTCTTGAAGAGATCTCTAGTCTTTCCCATTCTGTTCTTCTCCTATATTTCTGTGCACTGATTGCTGAGGAAGGCTTTCTTATCTCTCCTATCTTTCCTTTTCTCCCTTGCTTTTCACCTCTCTTCTTTTCACAGCTATTGGTAAGGCCTCCCCAGACAGTCATTTTGCTTTTTTGCATTTCTTTTCCATGGGAATGGTCTTGATCCCTGTCTCCCTTACAATGACACGAACCTCATTCCATAGTTCATCAGGCACTCTGTCTATCAGATCTAGGCCCTTAAATCTATTTCTCACTTCCACTGTATAATCATAAGGGATTTGATTTAGGTCATACCTGAATGATCTAGCAGTTTTCCCTACTTTCTTCAATTTCAGTCTGAATTTGGCAATAAGGAGTTCATGATCTGAGCCACAGTCAGCTCCTGGTCTTGTTTTTGTTGACTGTATAGAGCTTCTCCATCTTTGGCTGCATAGAATATAATCAATCTGATTTCGGTGTTGACCATCTGGTGATGTCCATGTGCAGAGTCTTCTCTTGTGTTGTTGGAAGAGGGTGTTTTCTATGACCAGTGCATTTTCTTGGCAAAATTCTATTAGTCTTTGCCCTGCTTCATGCCGCATTCCAAGGCCAAATTTGCCTGTTACTCCAGGTATTTCTTGACTTCCTACTTTATCATTCCAGTCCCCTATAATGAAAAGGACATCTTTTTGGGAGTTAGTTCTAAAAGGTCTTGTAGGTCTTCATAAAACCATTCAACTTCAGCTTCTTCAGTGTTACTGGTTGGGGCATAGACTTGGATAACTGTGGTATTGAAGAATTTGCCTTGGAGATGAACAGAGATCATTCTGTCATTTCTGAGATTGCATCCAAGGCAATGGCATTCCACTCCAGTACTCTTGCCTGGAAACTCTCATGGATGGAGGAGCCTGGTAGGCTGCAGTCCATGTGGTCAGTGAGTCAGACACAACTGAGTGACTTCACTTTCACTCTTCACTTCATGCATTGGAGAAGGAAATGTTAACCCACTCCAGTGTTCTTGCCTAGAGAATCCCAGGGATGGCAGAGCCCAATGGGCTGCCATCTGTGGGGGTTGCACAGAGTTGGACACATCGGAAGTGATTTAGCAGCAGCAGCAACTGCATTCTGGACTCTTTTGTTGACTATGACAGCTACTCCATTTCTTCTGAGGGATTCCTGCCCACAGTAGTAGATATAATGGTCATCTGAGTTAAATTCACCCATTCCAGTCCATTTTAGTTCCCTGATTCCTAGAATATTGACATTCACCCTTGCCATCTCTGTTTGACCACTTTCAATTTGCCTTGATTCATGGACCTGACATTCCAGGTTCCTGTGCAATATTGCTCTTTACAGCATTGGACCTTGCTTCTATCACCAGTCACATCCACAACTGGGTATTGTTTTTGCTTTGGCTCCATCCCTTCATTCTTTCTGGAGTTATTTCTCCACTGATCTCCAGTAGCATGTTGGGCATCTAATGACCTGGAGAGTTCCTCTTTTGGTATCCTATCATTTTGCCTTTTCATACTGTTCATGGGGTTCTCAAGGCAAGAATACTGAAGTAGCTTGCCATTCCCTTCTCCAGTGGACCACATTCTGTCAGCCCTCTCCATCGTGACCCTCCCATCTTGGGTTGCCCCACAGGCATGGCTTGGTTTCATTAAGTTAGACAAGGCTGTGGTCCTAGTGTGATTAGATTGACTAGTTTTCTGTGGTATCGGATCAGTGTGTCTGCCCTCTGGTGCCCTCTAGCAACACCTACCATGTTACTTGGGTTTCTCTTAACTTGAGCATGGGGTATCACTTCATGGCTGCTCCAGCAAAGCACAGCTGCTGTTCCTTAACTTGGACGAGGGGTATCTCCTTACTACTGCCGTTCCTGACCTTCAACATGTGATAGCTCCTCTAGGCCCTCCTGTGCCTGTGCAGCCACTGTTCCTCAGGTTGCTCAGGAAAATTTTAGTACTTTATAATCATGGCCTGACAGTCAGTGGATAAAGTACTGTATTATATAATAAATGGTATTGGGAAAGTTGTTTATACACATGAAAACATGTACTAATTTAAATCTCTAATATATTGGATGCACAAAGACCTTTTCAAGAGACTATAATTTCTTAGAATAATCTTCCCAACCCAGGAATCGAACTGGGTCTCCTGCATTGCAGGCAGATTCTTTACCAACTGAGCTATCAGAAAAATCCTATCTGATTGCTGATTAACAAAATTTCTCTCTCCAGCCCCTTTCAAGGGGCCAAGGGTTGGCTTGTATCAACAGGATATTCTTCAGAACCAGCTCTGGTTTTCCCAAGAAGGGCAGCAACCCAGTGTCATAGCTTTGTGGGAAAAACTCATTGCAAGCAGCAGCTCTTCCTTTTTTTTTTTTTAATGCACACCTCTAATTAGACTACTGTTCTCCCAATTCATCATGGAGATGTATCCTGTTTGCCCTTTAATCTCGATTTAAATATTCTTCCTTTAGTGAGGCCTTCTTTGACTACTCAATTGAAGTAGAGCCTCCCTGTTTTTGCCTCCCTTTATTTTCTGCTATTCTCCTTGGCACACCTTACCATGATTTGTAATTATGTATTCATTTGTTTGTTTACTTTTACTGCATGTCTCTTCCACTAGACTGTACTCTATGAGGGTAGTAGTTGTTTTTGTCTTATTCACCCATGTATTCCTGGCATCCAGCACAACACATAGTAGGAGCTCAGTAAAAACTAGTTAGAAGAATGAATGAAAGAATAGATGCTCTACCACAATAGATTGATCTGCCACTTTCTAATGTTAAAGCGTTCAGTGGAGGTTTTCCCTCTGTGGCTTATCTGCATTCCCCAGATGAGGTTAATGCACCCTTCTTCAATAGTGATGTTCTGTGACTCCTTCATAATTTAAAAAATCCTAAAAATGCAAAGAGGGAAGCCAGTCCAGTGGAAACTGTTTGTGGCACAACCCTGATCTGAGCAGGAACAGTGCTAGCCCATACAGTGCCTTCATGTGAAGTAGAGAAGAGTGTCCCTTCAACTTTTGCAAGTTGGCTTTTAGGAAGCCATTTAAGGGGAAGGAATAAAGAAAAACTGGCTCGTCATTTCAACTCACGTCTTACTCTGCAGCCACGTGGCCTTGTATACTCACAGACTACACAATTGTAAGCCACAGCCCTGATTCTGAGGGAAAATTTGTTAGCAAAGTGAGGGAAAATTTGTTAGCACAGTGAGGGAAAGAGTGATAAGGAAAAACAGCAAAGCCCCAGAAGATACAGTGCCTACCTCTGGTGGACACTTGGCTTCTTGTGCAAACTGGCTTTTAAAAATCCATTTAAGGAGAAGGAATAGAGAGAAATCAGCTCAGTCATCTCAATTCATGTTAGTGGTTAAACATCGAGAGCACATATTCCAGAATCCCACAAACCTGGTTTTTATTCTAGCTCTGCTTTTCACTAGCTGTGTGACTTTGGAGAAGTGCCTTCATCTTCTCATCTGCAAAATGGCTCATAAGGTCATTATGAACCTTAAACAAGATCATGTGTATAATATATGCTTTTTGTAGTGTCTTATACATGGTTGTGGTTTAGACGCCAAGTTGTGTCTAACTCTTGTGGCCCCACGGACTGTAGTCTGCCACGCTCCTCTGTCCATGGCATTCTCCTGGCAAGAATACTGGAGTGGGTTGCCATTTCCTTCTCCAGGGGATCTTCCCAACCCAGGAAATGAACCCGGGTCTCCTGCCTTGCAGGCAGGTTCTTTACTGACTGAGCTACAAGGGAAGCCCATCTTATACACAGCAATTCTTAAATAGTCATTATTGATACTGATATATAATATTTATATAAGATATACAAAATACTATATTTCTAAGAAAAAGTCAGAATGAGCTTCAAAGTTAGCTTTTAACAGGTGGTCCCTCTCCTGGCAGCTAGCTTTGAGTTTGCAACTTGGATTTTTATTAAAAGATAGAATTGGAAAGCTTCCCAGATTGTACAGCTGGCTCGGTCCCTAGCCAGGCTGGTGATGGTGTAGGGTGACGAGGAAGGTGACTCAATTGTCCCAGTAGAGGCCTCATCTCCTGTGAAACAGCAGGGATGGGGGCGGGGATGCTGAACAAGATGTAAATAAGGCCCTCCCAGAGCCATGCCATGCCAAATATCTGAGTATTGTACAGGTGGCTGGGTACAGGCCTGTCCTCAGGAAGAAAGCACATAGGCACCAGGGATGACTTAGCTCTCTTTGAGTGGTCCAGACTTCCAAGGCAGCTCTTTGCCAGGGGAAAGCACAATCTGTACTCTGTGGTACCCTGGGTGGTGATTAGGAGGCAGATTGGGTGGGTAGGCGGAAGACGCTGGGCCTAGAGGAGGTCAAGGACACAGAGAGGAGAGAGTCAGCCAAGTGTTGGAGCACCTCTCTGTGCCCCCACTTTGCCTCCCACCAAGGAAGACATCTAAGCCCAGGGAAAATGACTCAAGTGAACAGCCTTTAATGGCTGAAAGGGAAAGAATGGATGGGAGAATAGCTTGTGGTCCCAAGCACCAGGATATTTGAGTTTTGAAAGAGATGCCACATCCTTTACCCAAGATCACTCAGGCAGTGGAAATCCCCAAAACCAAGTTGGCTTAATAATACAATGGATAGTGACAACAGTAATAACAATCACAACAATAAAAGCCACTGATGAATATCATAGCCTGGCCCTGCTCTATATGCCTACACAGACTACCTTGTTTTGTCCTCCAATCAACCCAGTGAAATAGGAACCACTGCCATCCTTATTTTACAGGTGAGGAAGCTGAGGTTTAGAGGCAAAGCAGCCTAGCCCAGGTCAGGCAACAGAACCTACATTTGAACCAGGGTCTCTCTGACACTAAAGTTCCTAACCCCACATCAGAACATATGGCCTAGCATTCCACAAACATGGGGTTCATCAGACATCCCAGGAGGAGAATTCAGGGCCTTTCTTCACCACCGCCCTGCACACCCTGGACTCTGAGCTCTGAGAGGCCCATTAAAGAAAAAAAAGGAAAACAAACTTGTTCAGCTCTATCATTTACCATCATGTAGCTTACTAGCCCTGGAACCATGGGCAAGGGCTTAGCACAGAACCTGACACACAGCAAGCGCTTCAGAATGCTACTGGTATTATTATTGTTATTAGCCTCCTTGAGCCTGTTTCACATGGGTTAAAAATGGGATAATAGGGCCCACACTATCTTCCTCACAGGCTTATGGTGAGGTCAAGTGAGATAATGAATAAAAAGGACTTTGTAAACTGAGAAGGTCAGTGTGAATGCACTATGCTCTCCTTAATGGATTCATTTGTTCCTTCAACAAGCTTGTCCTAAATGATCATTAAAGGCTGGGGTACACGCTAAGCTGAAATAGAAGCTCTGCCTTTGTACTTTTGCATTCTCCCTAAATATCTTAATAATTATGACTTTGTGTACCATAGGGCAGAGCTTTCCACTGACTTTTCACAGATGAGGTTAGGTACTATGCCCCTAATTGTATAATAATATAGATTTAGTAACAATAGGCATTTGTGTGATCTTGAGCAAGTTACTTAACCCCTCCATGATAAGCTGAATAATGGCCCCCAGAATATTTCAGTCCTTATCCCTGGGCCTGTATATATTACCTTATCTGGAAAAAGGAACTTTGCCCTTTTTGTAATTAAGGATCTTGAGATGAGAAGATGACTCTGAATGATCTAGGTGGGCCCAAATGTATCCTTGTAAGAGATGGGCAGAGGGAGATTGGACACAGACAAAAGAGAAGACAGTGCGATCATGGAGCGATGGCAGCTTAGGATGATGAAGCCAAAAGCCAAGGAATTCTGGCAGCCATCAAAGACCTAAATGGCAAGGACCTTTCGAGGACTGAATCAGCTGAGATCTTGATTTCCACACTGTACTACTGATTTTGGATCTCTGGCTTCCAACATTATTCTGTGAGAGACACTTCCTTGTGTTTTAAGGCAACATGTTTGAAGTACTTTGTTACAGAGCCATAGGAAATGGCCAATATAATCTCCATGCCTCAGTTTCCTCACTTGAAAAATAAGGTTAATAATAAGATACATTTCATAAGGTTAATTGGGTTACCTGCACATGACTTTCAAACAGTACATGTCATATTGAAATCACCATATAACTATTAACTATTGTCTCTTCTATTATGGTTGTTGCCATTGTTGTTATCATCAACAATTGTGTATTTACTATAAGCCAGGTCCTATACTTAGGTCTTTAGATACATTCTTCATGCAAGTGAAAGTGCTGGAGTTGTAACTCAAGTTTCTTGGATTCCCAAACTGTGCATTTATTTTTCACGTTTAATTATAGTTAACATTACCACATAAAGGTCCTATGAAAGAAGTTTATCTCCAGCCTTTGCAGCAACTCTATTCTACACCTGGCCCTCAACCTATTATTCCAAAATTAAGGGCTTCTTGGGCAGGAACTCTACCTTAGGAGGGCAGGTGCTCCTTGGAGAACGAGTGTAGCCTATTCCCAGTTTCAAGCTCCCTGATGGAAATCCTGGAGAGGAATGAGATAGAATGAAGTACCATTTCTTCCTGAGACAGAAATACCATCTCCTATTCACAGAACCAAAGGTATCACTGTTTTTCTCATTTCTACTCTGAGCATCTGGCAGATGTTAGCATTCCATAAATATTTGGTGAATTATTGAATCTCACTGGGGTGGTTGGAAAACAAAATTCTGTTACCCAAACAGAGGTTTGGAGGCCCACAGATGTTCCACGAGTGAACTGATCATGGCACTAGGAGAAATGAGATATTGTACCTAAAGGGGTAACTTGAGGAGAGTCTAAGGAAGGGCTACTTAGACAAAGTGTGTGTTGGCTGGGTAAAGGGAACCCACAAAGGGACAGTGAAAAATTCTGGGTCTATCTAGCCACAGCAGGGAGCTGTTACCACCCCCAGCCAGAAGGAGCAAGGGGAGGGAGTAGACATGGACCCAGTGTAAACTGTAGCTGTGGGAGGGGAATGCACAACAGGATATGCGGCTTTTGGTGAAGGATTGCAGGCTTTGCCAACCTATAGCCCAGTGTCTGAGTTTATTCAGGCTGCTGTTAACAAAAATATCATGAACTGGCTGGCTTATAGACAAAATTATTTCTCAGTTCTGGAGGCTGGGAAGCCCACCATTAAGGAGCTGGTGGATTCAGTGTCTGGTGAGGACCTGCTTCCTCGTTGACAGACTGCAATCTCTTTGCTGTGTGTTTACATGAGGGAAGGGAGAAGAAGCTCTCTGCAGTCTCTTTCATAACAACATTAATCCCATTCACGAGGGCTCTGCTCTCATGACCTACTCACCTCCCAAAGGTCCCACCTCCAGATACCATCACACTGGGGGTTAGGTTTCACTTTAGAAATTTGGAGGAAGGAGGACAAACATTCAGTCTATAGCACCCAAATAGTAAGGGAACCAGGAGAATAAAGACCCTGTTTTCTCTCTCCTTCCATCATTCATTCTTCTACCAAGGCTTTTCATTGACCAAACCCAACCAGAAGTCAGAGGGCTAGAGAGCCCAGGTGCATCCCACTTGAGTCTGCCTCTTAGAGCACAGGAGCAGGATGGGGAAGAATGGAGAGTGGATCTGGGCTATTGTCCCAGAGTCATCTAGCAAGACCACTGCTAGATTGCAAATAAGACTTTTAGTGATTCTGCACTCATTCCCTGAGATTTTCATGCTTGTAAACAACCCAGCCTCATGATATATTTACTGATGTACCTGGTGCTTGTTAGTTTTATATGTTAGAATTTCCGAGATAGCTTTTTTTCCCCCATTGTCAATATTTGAAAAGTAAAATCTCTCTAGCATTTCTCAATTCTTTTAATTGATGTTTGTGACCTCTCATGTTAAATTATACTTTCCTCAAGCCATAAATGAATTAATATAGGGGACAAATTAATAAATTCTTTGTAGTATTCCTGCAGGCTATACTTAGGCACTTATGCAAAATTAGAACTAAACTTTTCTGGAAGTTTTGGTTGATGCTAAATTAGAAATGGGAAGGTTTTTCTCCCCCGACCCCCTGGAAAATTGAACTTAATTGCCTGCAGATATGTTGGCAAAGGACACAAATTCCTGACCTGTCTGCTGCAAGTATTACAGGCATCAGAGCCTTTATTTGCAGAGCTGGAGAGGTATGGCCCTCTGCCTCTGGGCCTTCAAGGTCATCAATATATACAGTTGAGCCTTGAACAAGGCAGAGATTGGGGCACTGCCCCTCCACACAGCAAAAATCTGTGTGTAACTCACAGTCAGCCCTCCATATGTATGCAGTTCCTCTGTGTCTGAGGATTCAACCATCTGCGGATCGTGTAGTAGTGGAGTATTTACTATTGAAAAAAACCCATAAGTAAGTGGACCCGTGCTATTTAAAGCTAGATTGTTCAAAGGTTAACTGTACTTACCACACACAGATCAGAAGGATTCGCCACTGGATACCTGGGATCTGCAGTCAGCCAGATCAGAGTGGGTTTCCAGCTTTGATCCTCCCTTGCTCAGTTTCTCCTCTGATAAAATGGAGGTGGATGTGCCGGTGTTTCTGAATTGCTGTGAGGATGAAATGATGTCGTGCTATTGAGACCTGCGTGTGTCACCTGGGGGCGTGATCACTGCACTTTGAAAGATGCTGCCGCCCCTGTGGCAGCCTCTTTCTTCCTTCACCCCTTCTGGTTCCCAGCCAGCTTATGTTACATCTCCTAGTATATATCCCAACCTCCATAGCCACCTCTGGCTCCCTTGTGGGCACCAGCTCTCTGAATGCATTGCTGGCACCTTGGCTCTGAGCTGTCCTGCACGCTTTCCAACTTCTGCAGTTGTTTTGGTCTCAGGGCCCCATTCCCCCAGGGTCTCAGATCAGGACTCCCTGCTGTAGCCTTGGCCTCTCAGAACCCCATCTCCTCGCCAGGCCAGCCTCTGTGTCCCCAGAAACCAAAGGAAATGGATGATGGGGTGCAAATAGGGTCTTCAGTAATCATGCAGTCCAATCAGCCCTAACAGACAGGAAGGAAGCTTTGGTGAAATGTCCAGGTACTAGCATCAGTCAGCCCTGGGTGTGAATTCCAGTTCTGCCACTTACTAGGAGCAGGATCTTATGTAAGTCTTTTAGCATTTTTATGCTTGTATTTCCTTGTCTGTAAAATGGCAAAAGATAGAACCTGCCTTTGGGGGCTTTTGGGAGGATTAAATGAGGCACCGTTTGGAGAGTGCTTGAAATAGTACTTGTGGATGACAATTTCACCTCTACCCCACCTCAGCACTCCAGCAGTGGATCCTGAAGGTGTATGCAACAGAGCTCTAGCTTTGCATGAAGGCACCCACAGCAGATACTTTTGCTGCAAAGCCCCCTCCATCTTTGGGACCCTCTTCCTCCACCCTGCCAGCAATGCTACTCTCCATCCAATCCCTTCCCACTTCCTGCAACAGTAACAGCTCCTGGCCTGGAGCTGTAAGGATCAGTCATCAACTGACCAAGCATTTGGTCAAGTTTTTCACTCCTTCATTTTCCATTCATCTTTCTCATATTTATGTGAAGGGGCCAAAAGCAGGGTTTATGAGTTTTTTATTTTGTAATTTTTGGACAAGAGGAGATTTTCTCCTTAGCAGGGTCAACCTGGTAGTCCAGAAGTTGCCAAATGGATCTCCAGTATAAGGGGCTGGCCAGGCCTTCTGGATTTTCATACCATCATTGTCGGGCCTGTCTGGATAGCCTCAGACTCATCTTTGTGGTGTGAAGCTGCGTATCCATCTACAGCAAGCCATGAGGAGTCCCCTGTGGTCATCTTCTAGCTTCCCACATCTAGCAGATGGGGAGAAGCCAAGAGAACAGGAGCAAGATTGCCAGGAGCCAGCATGGGGAATCTCGCCTGTGGCAAAGGTCGTGAGGAAGGGGGCTTGACAATTGCAAAGGCAGGATCAAGCCTTAGGGGTCCCCCCTGGATTTTCTCAACCATCTACCCCCAAAACCAGAGTCTGCCTGCTTTACTGTGTTATGCTTTCCACCTACTCTTCTGACATTAACAGAGGGCTGTCCCCCCTCCCCACCTTTTTCTGGAAAAAGTTAATTTACAGCTTTTAGATAATAAGTCTCCTGGGCATAATAAGAGTGTTTCAATCCCCAAACCCCTATGATGGCTTTCTAGCCTGCCTGCCAGGCTCTTACAGCAGCACGTGTGATTGTTAGTGGCCTCTCGACCACAAGAAGCACAGGAAGCTTAAAACATCCTAGGAATGTAGGGGCTTCCAAGGAGTCAAAATCATTAGAATCGGATTGATTAAGGGTTTCATTTGTTGAGAAATACTTGCTGCCAAGTTTTCATATCTTTTATTTGTAGATATAGTTGGTATGTAGAAAAAACAGGTAGTAGCCTTGGTATTAGCAACATTAGATCTTTGAGTTAAGTACTTTCTTTGTTATAACCCACTGCACCTTTGTTCTATAGGAATGTAAGTTTATTTAGTACTTTGAGGGTGATGCAGATTAAAGAAAAAACACTTCAAGGGGAAATGAGTTTTCTGGTTGATAGACATTTATCTAGGAAAAGAGCCATAAAAATGTTAACAGGCCCCCCGGCCAGAAGATGATGTAAAACCACCTAAGACCTTTTGTATATGGGAAGGTATGCAAAAAGAAAGCCTGGTCTCAGTAAGGGTCAGGACTACTGCTCCTGCATAACTCTGCGTATTTCATTATTTCTTTATGTACAACTTGAGGTATATAAGCTGCTTCTGAAAATAAAGTTCTGGGTCTGGCACCGATGCTTGGCTCCCCCATGTCATTCTTTTCTCCCTTTTCTGGCTGAGTTTCCATCTAGAGTGTGGAGGCTCACTGTGTCTACTTATGTGCCCTGGCTTCTAGGACCCATGCAAGAGGGAGCCCAAGGCAGGGCACCATCTGCTATTGAAGTGGGCACCAGTGGCCTATGTGCCAACACCTTGTCTCAGTGCAAATTCCTTGTCTCGGAGTTTTATTGGTTCTCTGCATAAACCAAGTTATTTAGCGTGTTTTCTCCACTAATTTTCCTACTACGCTATTCTTTCCTAATCTCTCTTTATATCTCTAATGAGTAAGTTAAGTCTCTCCTCGCCAACTCTGTCCTCACTTTGAATTCCCTGGATCCACCAGGGCTGGAACCCGGCACGAGATGACCTGCCCACTATCTCCCAGTTCCTTCAGTTCAGTTCAGTTCAGTTCAGTCACTCAGTCATGTCCGACTCTTTGTGACCTCATGAATTGCAGCACACCAGGCCTCCATGTTCATCACCATCTCTCGGAGTTCACTCAGACTCACGTCCATCAAGTCAGTGATGCCATCCAGCCATCTCATCCTCAGACGTCCCCTTCTCCTCCTGCCCCCAGTCCTTCCCAGCATCAGAGTCTTTTCCAATGAGTCAGCTCTTCACATGAGGTGGCCAAAGTACTGGAGTTTCAGCTTTAGCATCATTCCTTCCAAAGAAATCCCAGGGTTGATCTCCTTCAGAATGGACTGGTTGTATCTCCTTGCAGTCCAAGGGACTCTCAAGAGTCTTCTCCAACACCTCAGTTCAAAAGCACCAATTCTTCAGTGCTCAGCCTTTTTCACAGTCCAACTCTCACATCCGTACATGACCACAGGAAAAATCACAGCCTTGACTAGACGGACCTTAGTCGGCAAAGTAATGTCTCTGCTTTTGAATATACTATCTAGATTGGTCATAACTTTTCTTCCAAGGAGTAAGTGTCTTCTAATTTCATGGCTACACTCACCATCTGCAGTGATTCTGGAACCCAAAAAATAAACTCTGTCACTGTTTCCACTGTTTCCTCATCTATTTCCCATGAAGTGATGGGACTGAATGCCATGATCTTCATTTTCTGAATGTTGAGCTTTAAGCCAACTTTTCCACTCTCCTCTTTCACTTTCATCAAGAGGCTTTTGAGTTTTCTGACACTGTTTCCACTGTTTCCCCATCTATTTCCCATGAAGTGATGGGACCGGATGTCATGATCTTCATTTTCTGAATGTTGAGCTTTAAGCCAACTTTTTCACTCTCCACTTTCACTTTCATCAAGAGGCTTTTTAGCTCCTCTTCACTTTCTGCCATAAGGGTGGTGTCATCTGCATATCTGAGGTGATTGATATTTCTCCTGGCAATCTTGATTCCAGCTTGTGCTTCTTCCAGTCCAGCGTTTCTCATGATGTACTCTGCATAGACGTTAAATAAGCAGGGTGACAATATATAGCCTTGACGTACTCCTTTTCCTATTTGGAACCAGTCTGTTGTTCCATGTCCAGTTCTAACTGTTGCTTCCTGACCTTCATACGGATTTCTGAAGAGGCAGGTTAGGTGGTCTGGTATTCCCATCTCTTGAAGAATTTTCCACAGTTTATTGTAATTTAACCTCTCGAATTTCCACCTCTGTAAAATGAAGAGAGGTTTCCCTGCTCCAGAGATTGTTGCTGCTGCTGCTAAGTCACTTTAGTTGTGTCCAACTCTGTGCGACCCCAGAGACGGCAGCCTACCAGGCTCCCCGTCCCTGGGATTCTCCAGGCAAGAACACTGGTGTGGGTTGCCATTTCCTTCTCCAGTGCATTAAAGTGAAAGTGAAGTCGTTTAGTTGTCCAACTCTTCATGACCCCACGGACTGTAGCCTACCAGGCTCCTCAGTCCATGGGATTTACCAAGCAAGAGTACTGGAGTGGAGTGCCATTAGGAGGAGTAAATAAAAATAATAGTAAGTTTAAAGCATTTAAGGGAGTGCCTGGCTGTTGTGCTCATTAAGTGCAATTGTTAGAAGCTACTTGGTAAATGTTAGACTTTTAGTGAACATTTTCATGGCCAGGTGAGCTGCCTCCTGGAGCCTTCTTACACCTCCTCATCTCAGCAATTCCATATTTTCTTCTCTGGTTCCTGTAGATTTGGGCTGGGCAGAGGCTGGGCTTGTGACTCACCAGGCCACTCTTCTTGTTTGTATTTTCTAGTGCCCAAGACTGAAGTAATGGATAAAAGACTGGGCTCCCTTGTGGATGAGTTTAAGGAACTTGTCTACCCACCAGATTATAATCCTGAGGGGAAAGTAACCAAGCGAAAACAAAGTAAGCAGCTGGGCATGGATGTTCAGTGGGTTTCTTTTTTTTTTTGGCTGCACCGCACAGCTTACAGAGCAAACTGCCTGTGTGTTTTCACCTAGAAGTTTTATGGTTTCAGGTCTTACATTTAAGCCTTTAATCCATTTTGAGGTTTTTTTAAAGTATGGTGTGAGAAAGCAATTGATTCTCTTGCACATAGTTGCCCAGTTTCCCCAGCACCATGTATTGAAGAGGCTCTTTCCCCCCTATTCTTGCTTCCTTTGCCATATTTATTGCCTGTGTAATGCAGGTTCATTTCTGGACTCTATCTGCTTCACTGACTTGTGTGTCTGTTTCAGGGCCAGTACTATATTTGATTACTGTAGCTTTGTAGTATAGTTTGAAAGTATAAATGCTTTTTGAATAAAGGAAGGAAGGAATGAATGACTTGTTCACCCAGAATGATCAGGAGTTTGGGGTAAACTGGTAAGACTTATGACCTTTAACTCCCTCCTAGATGTGATACTTTTTAAATTTTGTGTATAACTGAAGCTGCCTTTCAAGACACCTGCCTTCCCCAAGGTGCGCTAGGTAGGCATCACAGCTTCATGGAAGGTGGTTAGCTGCTGCCCTGATCACGTGAGGGCCCCTGTGCCCTATAGCTGGGATCCCACTGGTAGCCTTTCCAGTCACTCCCACCTGACCTCTGTCCTCAGATGATGAAAGTTCTGGAAGCAAAAGGCCCAAGGTGGAGTTGTCCGAAGAGGAGCTGAAGGCCCATGTCAGCAAGGGCACGCTGGGTAACTCACCGTGCCTGCACTGAAGGAAGCCTGCAGGATGTATGGGCTGAAGGGCGGGCTGAAGAAGCAAGAGCTGCTCGATGCCCTCACTCAGCACTTCCAGAAGGCCTGAACAGAGCATACAGTCCGCCACCCTTCCACAGTGTAGCCAGGCTGCCCGGTTTTGTCTGTATCAAGGCAAAACCTTTCTTCTCCTGATCCAGGACGAGTCTGCGTGACAGAACTCAAGAACTTTGTTTATGAGACTTTCTGTTGCCATGGAGATAGCCCGCCCTCTCATTTTGCTGTGCCTTACTCTACTGTCTGAATAAAGAGCCTAACTTTGTACTATATATTGTTCTATAGTGTAAAAGAAAAAAGATGTCTCCTGTACATCCAAAGATGCCGTTGGCTGTGAGCTTTACTTTCTCTCCCACTTTTCTCTCCTCACAGTGGAAACATCAGTGAGGGTACGGAAGAGTGTGACAGTTAAAGACACAGGAACATGCTTTAGGGATGATAATCCTATTCAGGTTATATTCTGATCCTCTGTTTTCCCACCTGTTTTCCTTTACACGTGTCACATTAAGATCCAAAGATCAGATTTCAGAAGTAATAACAAGGTAACTTGTCTAATTCTTACACCACTTGCTTCATGAGTACACAGCAACTCCCCCACTCATGTTGTATTTTCTTAAGGTGACATTCAAGTATATGAAGAAGAGATACACATTTTCTGTTGCCCTGAGAATTTGGGTTGCAGTGTAAGTGAAATGAGTTATTCCTGTAGTTTTTCAGGGGAGCTGTAGGAAGTTCAAGAAGATAAGGAGAGGTTTGATGGGAGAACGGAAAAAGGAGGGGTCCTTGGATCAGGAAAAGGGGAAGAGGAGGGGAAGGATCTCTCCATGTCTCCCCATACCTTCCCTCCTTTATCGTCCCTGCCTCTTTCCTTGTTCCTTCTGCAGTTACTGCTTTTGAAGAATTAGCCTGAGAGAAGGAAGGAAAGCACCTGGAAGGGTTTTTATCCTCTGAGGATGGCTTATAGGTCTGTGTCTTTGAGACTAGAATGAGCATCTCATGAGGTGAGCGTAGGAACGATCAGGTTACTCTTGAAAGCAGTTTTCAGTTTTGGATTCTTTGCTCTGAGTTTTATGGATTTTTTTTTAACTTATTTGCCTGTGTGTGTTTGGAAAGGAGATGTTATATTCTTGTTTGGATTTCATTCCTTATCTCGGGGAGAGGGAAAATAATTATCCAATTAGATTCCTTTGAGGAGACAGCAAGATAATGCAAAATCACTTAATACAGGAAGTGTTCACTCTTGTTGCTGGGAAATAAGACCACCCCTGTTAAATGACACATTTTTTGAAAACTCTGGGTTCTAGAGAAGGTTACAATGCCACAGAGGTAGATCGAAATCAGGCTGGTCATCTCAAGTAGGAGGGTAAGAATGAGTGCCACCGCTTGCTGGGCCTTTGCTTTCAAGCTGGTGAGGAGGCAACTGGGAGGGTCCCAGGCTTTTCTGTGCACGCCTGCAGGCCTGTAGGGTCCTTTTTGAAACTCTGTTCGGTTTACAAAATGGAGAGAAGAGTTCAAGGATCAAACAAAACATGGGTAATGTGCGTGATGTTAGAAAAGTAACCACTGAGGTCTGTGATAAAGAGCAATTGTGTGACTTCTGTTTCTCTGTAGATTAATGATGCTTGCCTTCTCTGCTGTTGAGCTCCTGGGAGAAAAACCATCATGTCCAAACATAATTTGGTTGGACTCTTATAAGCTCACAAGTCAGATTTAGTAGATTTACATCTTGGCTCCATCACACACATACAAATGACAGTAGGCAATTTACTTCGCATCTTCAAGCCTCAGTTTACTGATAAGAATAATAACGTGGAATAATGAAAATAAGAAAACACGTAAATGGACAAAGTGCTCAAAAGGCACAAACTTAGCGAATTTCTTAAGACTGCAAACATGCTTCAGTTCAGCAGGTGGTGGTGACGCACGGCCACTGAGCAGAAATGGCCTGTGCGTGCACGCTACAAACCTGGCGCCAAGAGCGCGCGGGGTGGGAGGAATTGCAAGGTACACCTGCCTGAGTGGCAGTCCGCAGAGGCAGGTGGGGGCGGAGCTGCTGGAGAGAACTGCACGCGTCTGCACGTGTGTATATGCCTCCAGGCCGAATGCAGAGGGGACATCTCTTTTAATGTCTTATTAAAAGGGTAGAAGCAAAGCAGGACCATGAAATCTGGGAGAGCCTGGTCATCCACTACTTCTCCGTTGCCTTCAAACAAAATTCCAGCCTCAAGTCCCTTTGAGAGGGAAACACACATAATGGACCAGGAGCTATGATGACTATCCAGCCTTTCCAGTTTGATCCTAAACCATCCCTGAGTGTGTAATCTTCATTGTAACTGACTGTATCACACATGAAAGCCAGTCTTCCCTGAGGTTTACTCTGGACACTCATGCAGCTGGGACCTTTGCACCTGTAGGCCCTGCCAGCACTTCCGCATTCTTCATCATTGGAGCAATTCTGACATGGTCATGTTGCTATTTTTTATTTTTTGGCTGCGCTGGGTCTTCGTTGCTGCTTAAGGGCTTTCTCTGGTGGCCATGCTGGGGGGCTACTCTCTAATTGTGGTGCACAGGCTTCTTGTGGTGGCTTCTCTTGTTGCCAGGCACGGGCTTTAGAACACACAGGCTCAGTAGTTGTGCAAGGGTTTAGTCCTCCCCCCTGGCTCATGGTGAAGGAAATGGCAACCACTCTAGTATTCTTGCCTGGAGAATCTGGTGGACAGAGGAGCCTGGCAGGCTACAGTCCACAGGGTTGCAGTCAGACATGACTTACTGACTAAACCACCACCACCTGCCTCGTGGAATGTGGGATCCCTAGTGGATCAGAGATCGAACTTGCATCCCCTGCATTAGCAGGTGGAGTCTTAACCACTGGATCGCCAGGAAATTCCAGAGGTTGGATTACTTGATCTCCCTTCACCCCCAAATTAGTTCAGTCTTTTACAGTATGATACATAAAGATACATATGCTGGAGTGAGCCAAAGGAGATTACTAGCCCAGTAGGAACAGAACGGCTTTAGCACAACAGGGTAGTTTTAGCTTCCCTAGCAACCCACTGCTGGAGTGGTTACATTCTAGTGGGTAAAGGCCAGGTTTGCTGCTAAACATTCTACACTCTAAGCATACAGGGCAGGCTCCTATAGGAAAAGATTATCCAAAAATATCAACAGTGCTGAAGTTCAGAAATCCTCTTCCAGAGTGACAGCGGCACCTCAATGATTAAGTCTGAATATTCTGAACCGCCAGAAGTTATCTGGAAATGACGGCTTTTGCACAGCTTCCTGGTGAAAACTGAGAGAAACTACGAGAAACTATTAACCACTCTAATGCTTCAATCAAGTATTACCTGGACACCTACCAAGAATCACACTTTCTTTAAACTGGGATATGAATGTATGTATTCTTTATTAGGACGCTCATAAGAATGACACATTTAGCACTGTCCTTCTGGTGGGACAGAGAATACACATCTGACCCACATCATAGCAGGAGACAGGCCCGGGGAACGGCTCTCAGAGCTGGTACAAGGGTCCACTGAAGAAATTGCCATTCAGCAAAGCGAGGATGCTTCCTGGATTCCATCATCTCTGCTGCAGCTTCCAGTCAGTCTTCCGTGATGGGCCCAGAAGCCTCCATTCCAGAAACTCCTGCTGTGCCTTCAAGACCTAAGTCAAGTGGCCCATGTCTCACTCACCCGGGTGCCTCTGGAATTTGGCAGCATGTCTCTTTGGTATGCTGCTGCCCCACCACCCTCAGGGGGCAAAGGTGGGAGCTGGGGGGAATACAACATTACCAAAAGCAAACAGCAGGGTACATCAGCAACCCACACTTCGAGCACACACCCAACAACCTCACAGAACACATGCTTCCTTCCCAAATGATACATTACGCCCTGCAGAGCAAAGGAAACCCCTTGATGATTCAGACACATGTGCGACGATCCTGTATACTAGGAAAGAGGGGTACAAGCAGACAGTTTTGCCATCATGCCCTGCACCGTAGGAAGCAGGCACCTGAAAGTGGGAACCAATTCTCTATCTCGGCTCTTCCCTGCCTTTAAGTGGTTGTTATCCAGCCCGTTCCACCTGTCCTGGGCATTAGTTCACTTTCTAAAAGGGAGAATAAGATGGCAGAGAGGAAGGGGAGATTAGGGGAAGGGCTGACAACCTGTAAAACAAGACAACAATACAAAAATGCAAAAACCAGACTGAGCATTGAAATACTTTATAACAATAGAAGGTAGCTGGAAACACTACATGCTAACAGACAATATGACACATAACTCAGGGTGGGGGGTGCAGAGGAGTCAGCTTGGAGTACAGCTGAGGCCACCGGTTTAGACCAAGAGCCTTTCGATGGACTGCTGGATGGACTGGATCTGCTGCTTCAGTTGTGAGCCCTCTTTGATGGTGACGGAGCAGGCGATGACAGGCCTGGAGACCCCGCAGGCTCGGCCCAGAGCCTGCTTGGAGCGCACGAACACATAGGGCACGTTCTTGTCCTCACACAGCAGCGGGAGGTGCAGGATGATCTCCAAGGGCTCCGCATCTGCAGCCATCACGATGAACTCAGAGATGCCTCTGTTGAGGGTTTTGGTGGCTGCGGAGAGAAGGACGTGAAGTCAACAGGTGATGGGGGCTGGGGCAGGGAAGCCACAACAAAGCAATTTCCAAGGAAAAGAAAACAGGTGCAAGAAAAATGGGCAAAAATGTCCAGGACTAGGCAATTCTCTGTCCCACAGTGGCCTTGGGAAGAGACAGGGAGCCAAGCATCAAATCTCCAACGCCTTCCTCAAACTCCACATCAAACCCATCAGTGCTGTCAAAACACACTCTAAATCCTAAAAAGAGCCCTTCTTTTCCTGTCCTCTGCCACCACACCCCCAAGCTTCACCTGCAGGAAGCAGTGTAGTGCAGCACTTCTCCAGCCCTGAGACCAAGGATCAGGAGTTTCCATCCCCATCTGCCGTGATCAATACTTCGGAAAGCTCACACCACACACAACTCACCAAGCAAGTTCAACACCCCACAGCACTGTTCAAATCCTTATCAGTTTATTTAACTTAGACTTTTACTTCTGGCGGTTCCGATCTTCCTTGCTGCTTGGGCTTTTCTCTAGTTGGGGGAAGCAGGGGCTACCTCTTGGTGGTGGTGTGCGCGCTTCTCACTGCGGTGCCTTCTCTTGTTGACCAGCACAGGCTCAACAGTCATGGCACACAGGCTTAGATGCTCAGCTGCGTGTGGGGTCTTCCCAGACCAGGGTTCTAATTGTGTCTCCTGCACTGGTGAGTGGATTCTTTACCACTGAGCTACCAGTGAGACCCCCTCAAATGCTTATCCGTGACTGCTTATCTCTGTGACCCAGTGCTGGCCTGCAGGCCACACATGCTGCTGCTCCCCATGGTGGGCCTAATCAAAAGCATCCAGCCCTCTTTCCATCTTGGAAATCTAGTCTGGACCTCAGAGAGGGACGGTGCTGTTAACACTCCTCTCAGACCATCCTCTGGTTGCCTTACCCTCATTGGCTCCTTTCCGAAGCTGCTTGTAGTTACATGACTGCTGAACAAGGTCCAGTAGTTTCTTGGTGAGGTGGGCATCTGCAAGAGGGTAGGCCTTTGGATTGACGTCAGCCTCGGTCTGTTGCAGGGAAATCAAAGCACGAGTCAAACTGAACCAGAAGTTGTTCCAGACAAGTCACAAAGAACTTCAACCAAAAACTGAGAAGGACAATAGGGAGCTTCCCTACTTCCCCTCCCCCAAACACACACGTTTAATTTACTGAATCTGAACAAGTATAATTTATAGAAACCCAGCACAAAATTCTATTTCCTTTATATTTGAATCTTCAGTTTTCAGTAAGAATTCTGGTTTCCAAAACATCAAAGTATTTTCTCGTTTATTCTACACTGCAATTCACATAAAATGGTTTCAGAGTTGCTATACCAATACTACTTCCATCAACTATAAACCCACCAAGGTCAAAATATCCTTTTAATCTTACAATATATTCAACTAAAACCATCCAGTCAGAGTACTATATTCAAAAGTTATTCAAACTTATTTTATCTTGTGGCCATCAATCTGATATACAATTAAGGTTCCCTTGGAGTAACAGGCAAATTTGGCCTTGGAATACAGAATGAAGCAGGGCAAAGACTAATAGAGTTTTGCCAAGAAAATGCACTGGTCATAGCAAACACCCTCTTCCAACAACACAAGAGAAGACGCTACACATGGACATCACCAGATGGTCAACACCGAAATCAGACTGATTATATTCTCTGCAGCAAAAGATGGAGAAACTCTATGCAGTCAACAAAAACAAGACCAGGAGCTGACTGTGGCTCAGATCATGAACTCCTTATTACCAAATTCAGACTTAAATTGAAGAAAGCAGGGAAAACCGCTAGACCATTCAGGTATGACCTAAATCAAATCCCATATGATTTTACAGTGGAAGTGAGAAATAGATTTAAGGGTCTAGATCTGATAGATAAGAGTGCTTGATGAACTATGGAATGAGGTTCGTGACATTGTACAGGAGACAGGGATCAAGACCATCCCCATGGAAAAGAAATGCAAAAAGGCAAAATGGCTGTCTGAGGA
>SJYC01120867.1:0-40706 GCA_006408675.1 Madoqua kirkii
CCCCAGCGACCCCCGGGTCAGTCTCCTGCGGTGCTTCCAGAGCATCTCTGCACCCGCCCTCCGCTCAGTCACCAGCATCTCCTGGAGCTGGTCAGCGATGTCGAAGCTGCGAGCCTGGGCTCCAAACCTGCGTTCTAACAAGACTCCTAGGCTTTTGTACCATGTGATTTTGTGTGCATACAGTGAACGCAGAAGACACTGCCAGTGCATTTAAAGTTTACGTCAGTGGTCTACTGTTGTAACTTTCTTCATCCCCAAAACGCCCTTGGAGGCTTCTAACGGTCTCTGTCTTGGTGTCCGGTGGATCCGTCTCTTGACCTTCCTTGCGCGTTGTCAGGTGCCCCATCACTTCCCCACTGAGGGACGTGAGCCTGTCTGCAAGCCTTTGTTTTTCCGAGACGCCCAGCGCTGCAGTGAACTCTCCGGTCTGCTGTGTCTCATGTACACAGGCCGAGGAAATAGCTGGATGGAAGACTGTGAGCATTTTTAATTTAAAATTGCCCTCCAGAGTGGCTGTGTCAATTTGACTCTGAGTTTGTTTTGGTGGCCAATTTGCATATTCTTTCTTTATAACATTGTTTTAATTACTGCAGCTTTGTGTTTCCGTATCAAGTTTCATATCAAGTCCCGTCTTCCTTGGGATTCAGAATTATAATGACTTAAATTTCACATTTGTCTTCTATAGGAAATTTAAAATCAGCCTGTCAGGTTTTGTGAAAAGTTCTTTTGGTGTTTCCATGGCAGGAGATTGTACTGGATTTCTAGATTCATATGGATTGGAAGTGGGAGCCTTCTGCTGTTCATGCCTGAGCGTGGTTTCTCTCTATTTTAGCTGTAATTCCTTCAGCTGAAGCTTTATAGTTGGCTGTATGTCTGTCTGTGCATGTATGTACATGTGGGTTGCGTACGGTAGTTTTGTTTTCTGTTAGGTTTATTCTTGGGTAATTTTTCTAGCTGTTATGAATGAGAGTTCTTAAAAGATTGGCTTTTTATTGACTGCCAGCCGGTAGGAAAATCACTGGGGTCCTTTTGTGTGTTGATCCTGTGCCTGGTTCTCTTGCTTGAGGCTAATAGTTTTAATCATCAGTTAGACCGCCAGGATCTCCTGAGTAATTATGGTTTTATACATACGTCCCCCTTAGTATTTACACGTGGATTTCACTTTCTCACCCAAAGTGGGCTGAGGGCTCCTGGGCGGCAGGACAGGGGACACCAGCAGCCACGCTCGTCCCTCACCAGGAGCACGTGTAACACACCGCAGTCTAGAGTGTGATCGTTTCTGAAAACATCTTGGCGTAGACCTTCTCCTAGCCAGGTTTTTTTGGTTTTTTTTTTTTTTAAACTTGGCTAAGAAGTCTTTCTTGTTTGAACCCGTGCGAGCTTTTCCAGCATCTGGTGATGATGTTCTGCTTCGCCCAACCTGAGAGCTTCCTTGTGGTTCAGCTGGTAGAGAATCTACCTGCACTGCGGGAGACCTGGGTTCGACCCCTGGGTTGGGAAGATCCCCTGGAGGAGGAAAAGGCCACCCACTGCAGTATCCCAGCCTGGAGAACTCCATGGACTGTACAGTGCATGGGATGGCAAAGAGCTGGACACGACTGAGCGACTTCACTTCACGTGAGTAGGGCTGTGCTGCCCTCTCTCGTGGAGCTGACGTCGGCCTGACATGTGGCTCCCGGTCACAGTGCAGGTCCCCCTGCCCTGCCTCTGGGGGGAGCCTCCTGGTTTCTGTTCCTAAGTATGGATATGCTATATGATTTATTTAACTTTTCTTTGTTAGCCTTTAGGGTATTTACCAGTTTTTCAAATAGACTGCTGGGTGCACAAGTACACACAGGTCACGCCCTGCGCCTCACTGGACTGCCTTCCAGATCGTCGCTTGTTCCCATTCACGTCGAAAGTCTGTTTTCCTGTGTGTGTATCGACACTGCTGCTCACCAGCCTTATGGCTGCTGCTGCTGCTGAGTCGCTTCAGTCGTGTCTGCCCCTCTGCGACCCCACAGACGGCAGCCCGCCAGGCTGCGCCGTCCCGGGACCCTCCAGGCAGGAGCGCTGGGGTGGGCTGCCATCGCCTTCTCCGCAGCCCTGTCTCATGGACCGAAACTGGCGTGCAGTTGTCCTAATAGTGAGACCGGACCTGCTTTTCTTTGGCCATTTTAGTCCTTTTTCTTTTCAAAGGCAAGCTCGTGCTGATGTTCCCATCAGCCACAGACTCCCCTGCTGTGAGTGACAGTGCTGTGTTGACGGTGCTTTTTCCTTCTCTCCTGCCAGTTGTAACTTTTAAAAATACATATCTTCTGCTCTACAGAATGTACAGTATTATAAATCAACTATACTTCAGTTCTTAATTTTGATATCTCACTTTTAAAATTTTTATTTTTTATTCTAGTTGATTTACAATATTGTGATAGTTTTAGGAGTATAGCAAACTGATTCAGTTTTATATATGTGTGTATATGTGTGTACATTTTCAGATTCTTTACCGTCAGTAGGTCCTTGTTTAGCTATTTTATATAAGTGTGTTGTGTGTGTGTTAGTCACTTAGTTGTGCCCGACTCTTTGCCACCCCATGGACTGCAATCCACCAGGTTCCTCTGCCCGTGAGATTTTCCAGGCAAGGAGACTGGAGTGGGCTGCCATCGCCTTCTCCAATTTTATGTATAGTAGTGTGTCTGTGTCGATAGGAAACTCCTAATCTACCCCTCCCCTACCCCTTCCACAAGCCTGTGTTTTGTAAACAACTTCATTTGTTCTTGTCTCACGTTTGATTGTACTGATCTCGTTAATGAGGTCGTGTAGATTCTCATTGACTTTATAAACTGTTCGCCTCTTTCTCACCTTTTCATCCGCTGAGCTCTGGCTCCTTCATGGGCCGAGTGAAGTGAGTGAAGGTTCAGAAGGCCAGCGTGCACAGCAGGGGGCTGAGGATCATTGTCACAGAGGGATTCTTGATGTAAAATGGTCCTTGGGGATCTGTGTGTTCTTAAAAACCTTAATAAAGTACAGTCCTGTAGATTAAAACACACACCTGCCTTTTGCATCAGGTAATCGCTGCCATAGTGTAAATTCCCAAACTGAAGTTCTTGATTTTTGCAGCATGAGTGCCCCCCACACGCTCGCTTTTTCTCTAAATTAGCTTACCTTCTCTTTGAAAAGTAAACCGTTACTGCCATAAATGGAATCTCCTTTAGCTTAAACGGTCCATAAAAAAATCGAGCAACAATGTTGGTATGGGAAGGAAATGCGGTAACTGTAGCAAATCGATTCACAAAAACATGCCTGAGCGTCTGCTGGTGGGAGTGTAGTTGTTTCTCATCAGTCAGTAATGAAGGGACGCTTCTTGTTCCTTAGTGAGCTGAAATGAGTCTCTTGTCGGTGACACTACTGACTGACTGACTGTTGGTTGGTTAATAGTCTGTAATTTTGTGTGAGCCACGCAGGGTCAGCTCACATGTTGAGAGTTGAAAGTGGAACCAGGTATATTTCATCAGCTCACCTGGTAGGGTCGAAGGTCAGGAGCTCCTGGTTCAGGTGATGAAAGTGACCTCGGTGTTTCGGAGCCAGCAGAAGAAGCCTCTCCACAAACCGCTGTGAGCATGTCTGGTCATTCGGCTGCTTTTTCAGGCCGTGGCCGGGGTGGGGGCCTCCCCTAGGCACGCGTGGCTGCCGTCCAGTGTGGAGAATGAAGCCCTCATCATGGCCTTCAAGTTCTCGTCATCATGGGCAAGACATTTTCATCTTTCAGATGATATCCAGGTCATACAGATAGCAAATCTGTGGCTCCAGAGCTCCACTTCTGTGCTTTTGGTCGGGGAGGGTCTGTTGATCTCCGTGGGATGCTGCGGTGTAAGGATGAGCCTGGAGGGCGTGAAGGAGCCAGAATCCTTGCCGAGCCGGAGGTCCTTGAAGCCGTGCCTCATCCTGCCCGAGACGGCGTGGGCGTCCCTGCTCACACGTGCGAGGCTCTTTCTGCCGTGGGGATGGCAGTGTCAGCCTGAGAGCGTCAGGGTGAAGTGGCGGTTGGAGTCCTTCCCATCTGTAGAAAGCAGAGGCAGGAGGATTCAGCATCTCCTTAATAAATGTTAGCACTGAGTTTGCTCCTCTGTATGAACAGGGGCTAGCTTCCCTCAGTTCCCACTAGTATTCATATTTCAATGGTGACCTTTTCCTTTAAGATTCTTAATCTTATCTGTGATGAGTTGAGCAGAAGGAGTAAATATTCAGAGAACAGTCCCAATTCCGTTTCCCAATTACGTATACTTGTACGACTCATACAGTCCATGGGATTCTCCAGGCCAGAATTCTGGAGTGGGTGGCCTTTCCCTTCTTCAGGGGATCTTCCCAACCCTGGGGTAGAACCCAGGTTTCCTGCATTGCAGGTGGATTCTTTACAGCTGAGCCACCAGGCAAGCCGAAGAATCCTGGCGTGGG
The DNA here is from genome assembly GCA_006408675.1 of Madoqua kirkii. NCBI lineage: Eukaryota > Metazoa > Chordata > Mammalia > Artiodactyla > Bovidae > Madoqua > Madoqua kirkii. The sequence continues at coordinate 4,432 of SJYC01120867.1, forward strand.
TAGCCTATCCCTTCTCCAGTGGATCTTCCCAACCCGGGAATTGAACCTGTGTCTCCTGCACTGCAGGCAGATTCTTTACCAGCAGAGCTATCAGAGAAGCCCCATACTTGTACACAGCACTTGTAATAAAATACTGCCAACTTCTGGGAGTAACTTTTGATCTGTCTCTGCTAAGAATGCCTTCCTTGGCAGTGTGGAGACTCCAGGCTCAGGAGTCTTGATGCGGTGCTGGGTCTTGTATCTCATCTTTCTATGCCTTCATTATTTACAGGGATGAAATGCATATAAAATTTGCAGTTATCGCCCTTTTAAGTGTGAGACTCAGGGGCCCTGAGCAGCAGCGTTCACTGTTGTCCAGCTGTCCCCACTGTCTATCACCAAAACTTTTCCATCCTCCCAGACAGAAGCTCTGTAAGTCGAGTAAAGCCCCTCGTTCTCTCTTCCTAGTCCCTGAGAAAGAAGCAAACGGTGCTGCTCTTGTCTCCGTGAACCGCGCCTTTTCTGGGTGTTTTATGTGAATGGGCTCACGTAGTACTTGTCCTTCCGTGTCTGACTTCTTGTAACATATGGCTCCCAAGGTTTATCCTTGTTGTAGATGCGTAAGAACCGCATTTCCTTCGTGGTTGAAGAGAGTCCAGTGTCTCTTCTGTTCCTCCGCTCGTCTGTTCGTGGACATGTGGCGACTTCCGCATTTTGGCTGCTGTGTGTAATGCCGCAGTGAGATTAACATGCAGGTTTATCAGTGTCTCTTCCCAGTTTGCCTTACGCCTATTAACTTTTACAAAAGAGACCTCCCTTAGTATCTGCGGGCTTCCCTGGTGGCTCAGAGGGTAAAGCGTCTGCCTACAATTCGGGAGACCCGGGTTTGGGTTTGATCCCTGGTCCGGGAAGATCCCCTGGAGAAGGCAATGGCAACCCACTCCAGTCTCTCGCCTGGAAAATCTCATGGACTGAAAAGCCTGGTAGGCTACAGTCCATGGGGTTGCAAAGAGTCAGACACGACTGAGCAACTTCACTTTAGTATCTGCTTTCACAGTAACGAAATAAGTTGGAAGAAGAGTTTTACGTTTCTGGAAAAAGGTGAAAAGCAAAGTGTTGACCGTGTGTCTTGCAGCTGCTGCGCAGGTGGTGGGCACCCCAGCAGTGAGAGGCCCCGCCCCACAGGCTCCCTGCCCCCGGAACCGGAGTCAGCGTCTCACCATCGGGCCGCCGAGGCTTTGAGCTGTGTCTGAACACCTCGGTTTGACCTCTGCTTGTTCTGTGCATCTGAGAGCGAGACGTGTCCTAAGTTCATCGATGGTTCATCTTGCAGCATTTCAGCCTCTGAGAGGTTTCCTGGGAACCGTCTACTTCAGGATAGTAAGAGCACCCTGTGTATCTAGGAGCGGGTCATACGGGTGGGTCATAGTTTGGTCATATGGTATTATAATTCTGTGTTTAACTATGTTTAACCACCAAACTATTATATAGCAGTTAACTCCCATTTTATATTCCAACCAGCAACACCACCAATACTTACTTTTTTTGTTTGTTTAAAGCATAGCCATCGTAGTGGTTGTGAGGTGGTATCTCATAGTAATGATGTTCACCCTCTTTTCATGTATTTTTTAGACATTTGTATATTTTTGGAGAAATATCTACTCCTTTGCCCATTTGTTTTTCCATCGAGTTGTTTGTTGTGGAGTTGTAGGAGTTCTTTGTGTGTCTGAATATTAAACCCTTATCACCGACATGATTTTCAGACCTTTTCTCTTTTCTCCTGTTTGTTGGCTATCTTTTCTTTCTCTTGATAGTGTCCTTGAGATACAGAATTGTAAAATGGAAGGCCAGTTTGTCTATTTTTTTTTCCTTGTGCTTGTACTTTGGGGGCTGAGAATCCATCGCTAACTCCGTTGTCATGAAGATTTAACCCTGGGTTTTCTTTTAAGCGTTTTGTGGGTTTTGTTCTTACTCTAAGATGCTGATCTGTTCTCAGCTGTTGTGTATATGGTGTGAGGTGTGGGGTTCCTCCTCCATTCTTTCACTGGGGGCTCTCCGGCTGTCCCAGAACCTTTTGTTAAAGGGACTGTTCTTTCTCCACCGAATGGACGTCGGCATCCTTGTCAGCACTGAGTGGGCCATGGACGTGGGCATCTGGAGGCTCAGTGCAGTTCCTGTGTGTTTACCCTTACGCTAGGACCACAGTGTTTTCATTCTGATCGCATTGGGTGGATTTTTGAAATTGGGAAGCATGAGCCTCCTGTTAGTAGCTTTGTTCTACTTGGAGGTTGCTGTGACTCTCCAGAAACCCTTCCATATGAGTGTGAGGATCAGCTTTTCCATTTCTGCAAAAAATGCTGATGGAATTTTGATAATGATTCTATTGTATCTTTAGATCTCTTTGAGTATTATCCGTTGCCAGGTGTATAGAAACGCACTGACATTTGTGTGTTTATCTTGTGTCCTGAAACTTGTTGAATTGATTTGCTTTCTTAGCTTTCATGTGAATCCTTTACATATATTTTCTGTATACAAGATCTTGTCATCTGTGAATAGTGATAGCTTTACTAAAGCTCCTTTTTTAATTTAGATGCTTTTTATGTATTTTTCTTATCTGATTGCTCTGGCTAGAACTTCATCACAGCCTTGAATAGCAGTGGTGAAAGTGGGGCACCCTGGTCTCACCATTAGGTAAGATGTTAACTGTGGGTTTTTCATAAATGCCTTTCATCGTGTTGAAGTTCTCTACTGTTCCTAGTTTGTTGAATGTTTTCATCATGAAAGGGACTGATTTTATCAGAGCCCTTTCTCATTGATTGAAGTGATCTTGTGTTTTTTTTTCTCTTTGTTTTATTAATGTGATATATTAACTTGTGATATATTGATTTTCTTCTGTTGAATTACCCTTGTTTCTGGGATAAATCACATTTGGTCATAGCCCCTTTAATGTGGGTTCAGTTTGGTGATACAGTTGATCCTCATTTGTGTATTCCATGTTTGTGAATTCTCCTACAGGCTAACATTTATTTGTAACCCCAAAATGAGTATCATGGTGCCTTCATGGTTCTTCCTGATGCTCTGAAAGTGGTGGAAAATTTGAGTCACCTGACATGCACCTTTAGCTGAAATCGACCAAGGAGACACTGCCTTCTTGTTTCAGTATAACTGCTGTGAATATTGAGAATCTGCTGGATTTTGTTGAGGGTTTTTACTTCTGTATAGTTCAATATCAACGGCTTGATGGACATGAGTTTGAGGAAACTCTGGGAGTTGTTGATGGACAGCAAGGCCTGCACGCTGTAGTCCCTGGGGTCGCATAGAGTTGGACACGACTGAGCAACTGAACTGATAGCCTGTGGTGTTGCAAAGACTTGAACGTGAGTGAGTGACTTTCATTTTTGCTTCTGTATTTGCAAGAGATACAGATGTGTGTAGCTTTATTGTGACATCTTTATCTGGCTTTATTATCAAGACACGCCTCATGGGGTGAATTAGGAAGTATTCCTTCTTCTCTTTGGGGGAAGACTTTGAGAAGGTTTGGAGCTATTCTCCTTTTAATGTTCGAGAGAATTCACCAGTGAGAAGGGCTGGAAAATTGGTGGTTTATTGCTGGTTGACTCTCAGATGGAACCACGTGGTTAAACAAAAACTCAGTTCACTGCACACGTGACTGGTAAGATTGTGGCAGAAGCAAGGTATACGCAGTATAGAGGTTTATCAAAACAAAAACATGGGTTAATGGTGGTAAGCTATACTACTTAGTTAAAAATGAGAGAAGGACATGTGTGAGACCAGATTGGGCATGGAGACAGCAGATGTGAGTCAGGACTGTCTTATGCAAACCAGCACATCTGCTTATCCTCTTGACTCTATAAAATAGAGCTTCTCTGTAGCTTCTCTTTCTGTTTCCCAGTTGGGGCAGCAAGTAGTTTCCTAATAGGTTTCAGCGACAGCCTCACGCCCACACTCTACTTGTACACAACCACCCCGCAAGCTGATTAATTCCCAAGTTAGGTCATGTTGATCCCGCGCTTGAAACCCAGCCTTGACTTAACCTCGGAGTCGCTAGTGGTCCTGCAGGGCCCGTGGGTGTGGGCAGCATCTGCGTGTGAGGGCAGCCTGCAGATCTGGGTCCCATCCCAGGCACGGAGAGTCGGGAGGTCTTGGGAAGACAGTAGCACGTGAAAATGCCCATCTCCCTCGTTCAGGAGGCACCATGGTGCCCCCCAGCTCTCGCAGGCCCCCAGCGTCCTGTTGGTGGACTGGAATGCCTTTTTCCCACGTCTTCCATCAGCCAAGAGGCTGTTGGAGACTGAGCATCCGGTGCTGGTCGGGTCCAGGTCTCTAAACCTGACACTCAGTGGTGACTGTTGAGTGATTATAGGTAGAAAATTCAAGGGTCTTTCCAGTTTCTTGTCATGAACTGAAAAAGTGTGAAGTAGGATTTGTCTAGTCACTGTATGAAGCTCATGATAGACATCAAGTTCTGCCTTTAACACTTTTTCCCCCAAGATTGAAGTGGTGATTTTTAAATTCAAACTTGTAACATTAATCAGGAGGCACCATGGTGCCCCCCAGCTCTCGCAGGCCCCCAGCGTCCTGTTGGTGGACTGGAATGCCTTTTTCCCACGTCTTCCATCAGCCAAGAGGCTGTTGGAGACTGAGCATCCGGTGCTGGTCGGGTCCAGGTCTCTAAACCTGACACTCAGTGGTGACTGTTGAGTGATTATAGGTAGAAAATTCAAGGGTCTTTCCAGTTTCTTGTCATGAACTGAAAAAGTGTGAAGTAGGATTTGTCTAGTCACTGTATGAAGCTCATGATAGACATCAAGTTCTGCCTTTAACACTTTTTCCCCCAAGATTGAAGTGGTGATTTTTAAATTCAAACTTGTAACATTATGCTAAAGAATTGATGCTTTTGAACTGTTGTGTTGGAGAAGACTCTTGAGAGTCCCTTGGATTGCAAGGAGATCCAGCCAGTCCATTCTGAAAGAGATCAGCCCTGGGATTTCTTTGGAAGGAACAATGCTAAAGCTGAAACTCCAGTACTTTGGCCACCTCATGCGAAGAGCTGACTCATTGGAAAAGACTCTGATGCTGGGAGGGATTGGGGGCAGGAGGAGAAGGGGATGACAGAGGATGAGATGGCTGGGATGGCATCACGGACTCGATGGACATGAGTGTGAGTGAACTCTGGGAGTGGATGATGGACAGGGCGGCCTGGCGTGCTGCGATTCATGAGGTTGCAAAGAGTCGGACACGACTGAGCGACTGAACTGAACATTGTGCTTTAGAGCAGACAGAAAACAAACCACCCCTTAAACATTCACAATCACTTTTATTTTAATAGCAGCCATATTTTTCTGCAACCTGGAAGATGCAGGAAGCCTCCAGCAATCTGGGGATGGAACCAGGAACTATTTGCAGGAGTTTTGGGGGTTTTTTCTGCAGCTTGGGATTACCGTAAGAATGTATAGGAAGATCTGCTAAAGCTTTTCTGAGCATTCTTGCCAGCAAACATGTGTCACACTTAAAGGCCTGGGAGGGGTCTGGTTAATGACCAGCGTTAAAATTTCTGTTGTTTGTTCTTTCACTTATACATAATGAAGTTTAGTAAAATTTAATCATAATCTTTGAAATTTGGCAGGCTTTTTCCAGAAATAAAGTAACCTCTGTAAGGCAGGATTTTAGGGGTGAGGGCAGAGGAATCCACATATAATATCCAAGGTCTCAAACAAATAGTGGGCACTCAATATTTGTTTAATGAATGAATGAATTTAGGGTAAAGCTCAAGGATAACAGATTGATTCCTTGCTTAAAATTCTTTCCTATAGCAGATTCTTATAGAATTTGGAGAGGTTTATGAAAATGTTTAGACAGAATTACCTTTGATATCCTTTACCAAACATTACCAGTCAATTTCACATCAGTTGCTAGTTAGTACGCAGGGCCAGATTTATTCTTCTTGTTAGGATTTTGAAAGTGTTCTGTTTTTGACAAATGAGTAAATGAGCAGGACTATAAGGACAAATCACAGCTTTCTTGTTGAAGTTAATGACAGTGAAGGTCTCACAGGCAAGCAGGAAGCTACGTCATGAGTGGCTGACCTGAATTTTTCTCTCCGTTTAGTGAAAAGCCAGGTATTTTGACCAGGATGCTTCTTGAAGTAATAGACCAGGAAGTTTGCAATGTGTGGCTATGTATTGCCTTCTGATGGTGCGTCTCAGTCTTGACTTGGCTTTTTAAGGGGTACTCGGTGTCGAGGGTCTTAGGCCTTAACTGCATGGATGACGATCTGAGATGGTCGCCTTCAGGCCTCCCGTGAGGCCCTGTGACACTGCTGCAGGTCAGTCGGTTCCTTATTATTTTTCTAAGTCTTATTGGCCTGTAGTTAGTTTACAGTGTTGTGTTAATTTCTGCTGTCCAGCAGGATGATTTATTTATCCATATAAGCCTTCTTTTTCACATTCCTTTCCAATGACGGCTTATTTTGGGGTGTTGGATATGGTTCCCTGTGCTCTGCAGTAGGACCGTGTTTGGTTATCCCTCTAATATGTGATCGTTTGCATCTGAGAACCCCAAACTTCCAATCCATCCTTCCCCCACCCATCCCCTTGGCAACCACAAGTCTCTCTTCTGTCTGTGAATTTGTTTCATAGATAAATTTGTTTGTGTTACATTTTAGATTCTGCGTAGCATATGGTATTTCCTTTGACTTACCATGACTTAATCATATTGATTATCTCTAGGTCCATCCGTGTTGCTGTAAGTGCCATGAGTTTGTCCTTGGTATGGCTGAGTAATAGTCCATTGTGTGTATGTGTGCACACTCCCCACATCTTTATCTGGTCATCTGTCAGTGGGTTGTCTCCATGTCTTGACTGCGGTGTAGTGTTGCTGTGAGCATAGGGGTGCATGTAATTCTTTGGATTATAGTTTTGTCTAGATATGTGCCTAGGAGTGGGTGGGATGGTCTTTTGTTTTTGAAGGTGACAGAGGCAAGAGACAGATGACTTTAATGACTAAGTCGGACTGCAAAGAAAGCTGAGCGCCGAAGAGTTGATGCTTTTGAACTCTGGAGTTGGAAAAGACTCTAGAGAGTTCCTTGGACTGCAAGGAGATCCACCCAGTCCATCCTGAAATAAATCAGTCCAAAATATTCATTGGAAGGACTGATGCTGAAGCTGAAACTCCAGTACTTTGACCACCTGATGCAAAGAACTGACTCATTGGAAAAGACCCTGATGCTGGGAAAGATTGAAGGCAAGAGAAGAAGGGGACCACAGAGGATGAGTTGGTTGGATGGCATCACCGACTCCATGGACATGAGTTTGAGTAAGCTCTGGGAGTTGGTGATGGACAGGGAGGCCTGGCATGCTGCAGTTGATGGGGTCAAAGACCCCATGACTGAGCGACTGAACTGAACCAATTACTGAAACAGATAATAGCTAAGTTTTGGCAAAATAAGTCTTTAGGGAAGTATATGTGCTCAGTCACTCAGCGACGTCTGACTCTTTGTGGCCTGGTGAATGGTATGCAGCCCATCAGGCTCCTCCGTCCATGGGATTTTCTGTGCGAGGATACTGGAGTGGGTTACCATTTCCTTCTCGAGATCTTCCCTGCCCGGGGATCGAACCAAGGTCCCTCATGCCTCCTGCTTTGGCAGGTGGATTCTTTGCACTGCTGCCACCTGGGAAGCCCGTATGGAAGCATCCATCAGTGATTATCTGCCTCATGCCTTCTGAGGTTAACAGAATTATCAACAGAAGTTTCAGAAAGGCAGGCCAGTACTGAACAGTGTGATACTTACGTGGTATGTTTTTTTCAGACTCTTTAAGTGCTCTCTGCTTGGTATGTTGCTTATTATTAATAGTTTATACTTAAATAATTGCCCCCAAATATTTTCTTTATTCTTTCTCACTTCAGTGCTCCTGAATATAATCTTTACTATTCAAAGAACTTGTTCATTTATTTTTTATTTTTAACATAAAATTTCCTCTAAATGGTCATTGCAGAATGGAGTCCCTCCCCCACAAGTTTAAGCCATTAGATCATCCCTTCTGGGACTTGGTTGGTCCAGGGGATGCAGCCGGTGCAGGTTCGATCCCTGGTCGGGAACCTAAGATCCCACATGCCTCTTGGTCAAAAAATGAAACAGAAGCAATGTAACAAATTCAGTTGTTCAGTGGTCTTGTCCGACTCTGCAGCCCTGTGGACTGGAGCATGCCAGGCTCCTCTGTTCTCCACTGTCTCCTGGAGCTTGCTCAAACTCATGTCCATTGAGTTGGTGATGCCATCCAACCATCTCTTCCTCTGTCGCCCGCCTCTCCTGCCCTCACTGTTTCCCAGCATCAGGGTCTTTTCCAATGAGTCAGCTCTTCATATCAGGTGGCCAAAGTATTGAGTTTCAGCTTCAGCATCAGTCGTTCCAGTGAACATCCAGGACTGATCTCCTTTAGGATTGACTGGTTGGATCTCCTTGCAGTCCAAGGGACTCTCAAGAGTCTTCTCCAGCACCACAGTTCAAAAGCATCACTTCTTCAATGCTCAGCCTTCTTTATGGTCCAGCTCTCAGATCTATGCATGACTACTGGAAAAACCGTAGCTTTGACTAGGCAGACGTTTGTTGGCAAAGTGATGTGATGTCTCTGCTTTTTGATACACTGACTAGATCTGTCAACTCACAGACACATCTAAAAAAAAATGACTCATTGGAAAAGACCCTGATGCTGGGAAAGATTGAAGGCAAGAGAAGAAGGGGACCACAGAGGATGAGTTGGTTGGATGGCATCACCGACTCCATGGACATGAGTTTGAGTAAGCTCTGGGAGTTGGTGATGGACAGGGAGGCCTGGCATGCTGCAGTTGATGGGGTCAAAGACCCCATGACTGAGCGACTGAACTGAACCAATTACTGAAACAGATAATAGCTAAGTTTTGGCAAAATAAGTCTTTAGGGAAGTATATGTGCTCAGTCACTCAGCGACGTCTGACTCTTTGTGGCCTGGTGAATGGTATGCAGCCCATCAGGCTCCTCCGTCCATGGGATTTTCTGTGCGAGGATACTGGAGTGGGTTACCATTTCCTTCTCGAGATCTTCCCTGCCCGGGGATCGAACCAAGGTCCCTCATGCCTCCTGCTTTGGCAGGTGGATTCTTTGCACTGCTGCCACCTGGGAAGCCCGTATGGAAGCATCCATCAGTGATTATCTGCCTCATGCCTTCTGAGGTTAACAGAATTATCAACAGAAGTTTCAGAAAGGCAGGCCAGTACTGAACAGTGTGATACTTACGTGGTATGTTTTTTTCAGACTCTTTAAGTGCTCTCTGCTTGGTATGTTGCTTATTATTAATAGTTTATACTTAAATAATTGCCCCCAAATATTTTCTTTATTCTTTCTCACTTCAGTGCTCCTGAATATAATCTTTACTATTCAAAGAACTTGTTCATTTATTTTTTATTTTTAACATAAAATTTCCTCTAAATGGTCATTGCAGAATGGAGTCCCTCCCCCACAAGTTTAAGCCATTAGATCATCCCTTCTGGGACTTGGTTGGTCCAGGGGATGCAGCCGGTGCAGGTTCGATCCCTGGTCGGGAACCTAAGATCCCACATGCCTCTTGGTCAAAAAATGAAACAGAAGCAATGTAACAAATTCAGTTGTTCAGTGGTCTTGTCCGACTCTGCAGCCCTGTGGACTGGAGCATGCCAGGCTCCTCTGTTCTCCACTGTCTCCTGGAGCTTGCTCAAACTCATGTCCATTGAGTTGGTGATGCCATCCAACCATCTCTTCCTCTGTCGCCCGCCTCTCCTGCCCTCACTGTTTCCCAGCATCAGGGTCTTTTCCAATGAGTCAGCTCTTCATATCAGGTGGCCAAAGTATTGAGTTTCAGCTTCAGCATCAGTCGTTCCAGTGAACATCCAGGACTGATCTCCTTTAGGATTGACTGGTTGGATCTCCTTGCAGTCCAAGGGACTCTCAAGAGTCTTCTCCAGCACCACAGTTCAAAAGCATCACTTCTTCAATGCTCAGCCTTCTTTATGGTCCAGCTCTCAGATCTATGCATGACTACTGGAAAAACCGTAGCTTTGACTAGGCAGACGTTTGTTGGCAAAGTGATGTGATGTCTCTGCTTTTTGATACACTGACTAGATCTGTCAACTCACAGACACATCTAAAAAAAAATTTTTTAAAGAGAATTCCTATTTATTTTGCACCTGCTGTGTGCCAGGCACTTAAAAGTTGGAGGGATACAGCTGGAAACAAACCTGTGAGCTCTGTGCCACGGTGCTACTCATGTGTGGACTCGGCACGATGGAGCAGTGAAGCGTGCCGGGACAGACGGGGCCAGGGTGGGGCGTCGGGGAGGAGATGGGAGCAGGGGGAGGGCGCACGGGCAGGAGCAGGGGCCTGCGGGCCCGTCCCAGCCCTGCCACTGCAGAGAGCCGGCTGGCCAGGGGGCCTCAGCTTTCCCTCGGAATGTGTGTCCTCATGAATAAGCTGGTAAAAGTAACACGTGTTCAACCTGCTTCATAGGGTTGTGTGGGCAAAAGGAGTATTATTAGTAAAAAAGGCTTTATAAATAGTGCAGGCGATAACCATTAACTTCTTTTAGCCTTAGATGATTGAATCTTCTCAGCCACGCTGCAGCCAAATGCCATCGTCGCGTGTCTTTCCTTGATTAACTCAGGAGATGTTTACTGCCTGTCCGTGTGCCAGGCACTGGGGAGGTAGCTGGCTTTTAAACAGACAGAAGCAGCTCTGCCCTCATCCTAGGTGAGGTATAATTGAAGATGCAGCGCTCAGTACCTCTTACAATTGCTGCGTGTTTAAAAAGTTGAGTTTGGTGACCTTTGGTTAGATAACAAATAAAGTTTGTATTTTAGTGAGAAAGTCTGTATTTTAATAAAGGTGGTGATAGGAAACTTAGTGCGGTTCTATTTTCCCATTAATGATGTTGAGACCACTTAAAATACAGTCATCATTGTTTGTAAACATCCATTTTTAAAGTGTTCGTGGAATTCCTTCCCTTATAGAAATTCTATAGCTCTAAATTTATGGTGGTGGTCAGGGAGACCACTGAATATAATACATTTTGTGATGACACTGTAGATCAGGCAACAGAAATACATCATTTGATAAGAGCAGTTAGGTTATGAGCCGCACGCTGGGATCTAGCTGTGTTGGTGAGTTGTTGACTGGTGAATGGGGCGACTGGTCCTCCATTTGAGAGTGTGGAGCAGGAAGGGTGCAGATACTTGGGTACTTAATAAAGATTTTCAGCAGTTAAAAGTATTATTTGGAAAAAATATATTAATGAGTAATGCAGAGTTCTTAATTAAACCAGTCAACGGTCCTGCAGATTGTTTTTTGAGCTCTTGTTTACTGTGGGTAGATAACGCGCCCCAAGCGCTGTCACTGGCTGATTAGACTGAGCCGGGTGTGTTGCTGCGGCGCTGGCCCAGGTCTCAGCATGGAGCGGTTCCTGGTGCTGAACTGTCCGCGGGGTGCTCCTCCACCTGCAGACCTTTCTGTCCCTGGGCTGCGTGGCTGTTTGAACCTGGCTGTCCTGACCATCTCCTTGGAACCCAGCACAGAGTGTATAATATTCCCCGTTAACTCCCAGCAAGCCTTCTTGGGTAGTTCAGAGCCCTGGCACCCACTCCAGTGCTCTTGCCTGGAGAATCCCTGGGACGGGGGAACCTGGTGGGCTGCTGTCTGTGGGGCCGCACAGAGTGGGACACAACTGAAGCGACTTAGCAGCAGCGGTAACAAGAAAGGCGCCAGGAGCAAGAAACGGTCCAAGTCCTGGTCTCGAGTCACCAAGTGGGTCTGCGTGCGTCTGCCCTTCTGTTGTTGTTTTTGTGTTACGTTAAACAAACAACACACCGCAGGGTGAACGGTGGAAAGCCTCCCTTCCCTGTAGTTAGATCTGGGCCCCTGCCATGGTCCGTATGTCCTAGCTTTGAAAGAAATGATCAGTGTTTGTGTGTTGAGGCTTTTGTGGATAATTGACTGATTTTGATTTAAGCCTACAAAGCAACCCTAAACCCATTCATAAATAAGACGCCAGCTCGGCCTGACAACAGCTTACCCTAATTGTTTTACTCCAGCCAGATAAACATAAAACCCACAGTAAGTAAGAAGTGTTGTATCCGTTAAAACGGTATTCCCTGCAACGAAGTCAGCTCAGAGCTGCAAATGCGGCCTAATAAGCAAGGATTCCCAAAGCCGCCTTCCTCTGGGGCAGAGCATGAGTACTTTGAGTATCTGTCGTCCGGCAGGGCCCTCCGTTTGCAGAGTTCTCCCTGCAGGACAGCTCTTTTTCTCATCCTTAGTTTATAATTCCTAGACCATGTCCTCGTTTACAGCTTCACAGAGAGTTCTGCAGCGGTAATTTCTGAGATACCTGTGGCAGCTCTCTGGTTTGACTTGGTGCTAAAGGCCTGTCAGCCCCTCCCTGCTCACCAGCGTCTGATGGTTTGAGCATGAGATTGCCTCAGGTGGACCGCGTTATTGAAAACATCATCTTGGCAAAGACGGGAAAAGCAGAGTTGAGTGCTTCCTTGTCCTTTTTGGTTAAGCAAACGCCAGCCTCACGTTGACCAGGATGAGCCCTATTTATTTAGATCTTCGGTTTCTCCCAGTAACATTTTGATGTTTTTCAATGTAAAATTCTTGAACTTCTGTCATTAAATTGATTATTGATTCCCCAGTATGTTACTGTTTTTGGTAACATTTTGATGATGGGGTTGCTCTTGGATTATCCATTGCTCTTATATAGAGATACAGTTTTATATGTTGGACTTGTATCCTTCAAGCTGGCCAAACCCACTTACTAGTTCTCATAGTTACTTTGTAGACTCCTTAGTGTTTCTCAGCACACTGGGCCACACCTTTTGCAGAGAGACAGTTTTACGTTCTTGATCTGTTTGCCCTTTTGTGCTGTGTAGAGCCTGTAGTCTGATGGTCAGGAGGGGTGCTGAGAACTAACACCTCGCTTGTAATTTCTAGGGTATTTAGGGGAATGTCTTCAGCCTTTCGCATTAAGTGTTACAGTAGCTGTAAGCTTTTTGTAGATTCCCTTACCCAGCTGAGAAAGTTTCTAGTTTTCAACTTTGGTCATAAATTTATGTTTGTCAAATAGTTCTTGATGGTTCAAGACTTGTCAGATGGTTCAAACGGTTCTTAGATAGCTTCACCTGTGAACTGTGCAGCATAAGGAAGAAGAGAGCCAGGCTGTGCCAGCATATCTAGGCACCAGGATGGTCCTGTGGCTTTTACTCTCTCTTCTACTGAACTGATGCTCTTACTGGAAATACTGTTCTGCAGGGGTTTTTGGTTTGCCTGCTTGCTTTTATTTAGCTTTGTTTTTAATGATGATGTTTGGCTTTTCTGGTCAGTAAAACTGGCCTCACAGAATGAGCTGGGAAGTGGTCCTTCCTGGTCTCTGACAGTGCTTGTATCAGTTCAGGTCAGTCGATCAGTCGTGTCCGACTTTTTGGGACCCCATGAATCACAGCACACCAGGCCTCCCTGTCCATCACCCACTCCCGGAGTTCACTTAAACTCACTCTGTTTCTGTCGTCCCCTTCTCCTCCTGCCCCCAATTCCTCCCAGCATCAGAGTCTTTTCCAGTGAGTCAGCTCTTCGCATGAGGTGGCCAAAGTACTGGAGTTCCAGCTTTAGCATCAGTCCTTCCAAAGAACACCCAGGACTGATCTCCTTTAGAATGGACTGGTTGCATCTCCTTGCAGTCCAAGGGACTCTCGAGTCTTCTCCAACACCACAGTTCAAAAGCATCAATTCTTTGGTGCTCAGCTTTCATTATAATCCAACTCTCGAATCCGTACATGACTACTGGGAAAAACCATAGCCTTGACTAGACGGACCTTTATTGGCAAAGTAATGTCTCTGCTTTTGAATATGCTGTCTAGGTTGGTCATGACTTTCCTTCCAAGGAGTAAGCGTCTTTTAATTTCACGGCTGCAGGCACCATCTGCAGTGATTTTGGAGCCCCCCAAAATAAAGTCTGCCACTCTTTCCACTGTTTCCCCATCTATTTCCCATGAAGTGATGGGACCGGATGCCATGATCTTCGCTTGTATTGTGCTGCTTTTTTCTTCCGTACATATTTGTACAGTTCATAAGTGAAGCTATTATCTGAGCCTGTGCTTTTCTTTGTGGGAAGACTTTAAATTACTAAGTAATTTATGGACTTGTCTGTATAGATTCTCTGTTGGTCCTGGGGTCCATTGTGATGATTTATATTTTCCGGGGCGTGTCTCCCTCTCATCAGAGTTGCCTGGCTGGTTGGCATAGCGTTGCTGTTATTATATGCTAGTTCATTGTAGTCCTTAAAGTCTCTGTCGCATAGTGATGTCCCTGTTTCATTTCTGTTACTGGTAAATTGTGTGCTCTCTTCCTTTTTTTTTTTTTTTTTCAGTCTGTCTAGCTAATGGTGTATCAGTTTGTTGATCTTTTGAAAGAACCAGCTTTAGGTTTTAACAGTTTTCTCGGTGGTTGTGTTACACTGTTGCGTTGATTTCTCCTCAGGTCTTCATTATTTACCACCATCTGCTTGTTTGGGCAGATGGTGGTAAATAATGATTAATTTACTCTTCTGTTCTTTTTCCCCAACATGGAAAGCTTAGGTGGTTATTTTTTTAAGCTTCTTGCTTTCTGAGTAGGTGTGTACAGCTAGAAAATCGACTCTTAAGCACTGCTTTGACTGCATCCCATAGATTTTTGATGCATTTTCATTTTCATTTACTTCCAAATGCTTTCTAATTTCCCTTGTGCTTTTTTTGTTTGGCCAGTGGGACATATTTAGAAGTGTGTTGTTTAATATCAAGTTTGGGAAATTTTTCAGAATTGAAGTTAGCTCCTTGTGGTCAGTGAACAAGCTTTCTGTCTTTAGCTTTTGATAGTATGATGTGTCTAGGTAGGATTCTTTGTATGTCTGGAGCCCTTTCAGATTTTCTGGAACTCGTTTTGGGGCCTGGAATGTGGTCTGTGGTAGTAAATGTTTTGTGTGCACTTGGAGAGGATGAGTATTCTGCTGCAGGATAGCCTGTTCCGTAAATGTTGGGTGGGGCAAGTTGGAGGACAGCATCCAGTTTTCTATATCATTGCTTACTTTCTTTCTGTTCTATTCTTGATAGTAGGCTGTTGAAATCTTCACCTATAAACATAGGCTTGTCTGTTCAGCCTTTCATTTCAGGCTTTGCTTCATATTTGGGGCTCTCAGGTGTACGCATACATTGAAAGTCATCATCCCTTCCTGATACGCTGACCTTTTATCATCATGAAGCGTTCCTCTCTGTTAATAACATTTCTCGACTGAAAGTCTGTTTCATCTAATATGAATATAGTCACTCTCAAGTGGTTACCTGCTTTCGTGTTCTTTGCCTTATTTTTACCTTTGAGTCTGGAGTTGAGTCTCTGGCACAGCATGCAGCTGCTGTGTTAAGCCTGTCCTGCTGCCCTCCGCTCTTTGTTGGAGCGCTTGCTCCTGTGATACTTGGAGTCATTGAAGGGGTTTTCATTTGTCAGTTTTCCAGTTGTTTTCTGTTTGTCTCATTGTTTCTGTTTCTTCTTTACTGCCTTGTTTTTTGAAGGAACTTTGACTTTGATCTTGGGCTGTGTTGGGTCCCTGCTGCTGTGCGGGCTTCCTCTCGTTGCCGGGGGTGGGGACTGCTCTAGTGACCGCGCCTGAACTGCTCGCTGCGGGGGCTTCTCACCTGGGAGCATGGGCTCGAGGGCGTGCAGGCTTCACTCGTGGTGGTGCTTGGGCTTAGTTGTTCCATAGCGTGCGGAATCTTCCTGGATCAGAGATCCAAACCATTTCTGCTGGTTTGGCAGACAGATTCTTTACCACTGAGCCATCGGGGAAGGTCCCTGTTTTCTTTTATGTTATACATTTTTTGCCTTTGTCATATTAATTTCTGTGACTTTTTAAACGTCTTTATTTTTTAGTGATTGCTCAAAGGATTATAATACACATTTTAACGTATCACAGTCTGCTGCTGCTGCTAAGTCACTTCAGTCATGTCCAACTGTGCGATCCCATAGACAGCAGCCCACTAGGCTTCCCCGTTTCTGGGATTCTCCAGGCAAGAACACTTGGAGTGGGTTGCCATTTCCTTCTCCAATGCATGAAAGTGAAAAGGGAAAGTGAAGTCACTCGGTTGTGTCCGAGTCTTCACGACCCCGTGGACTGCAGCCCCCCAGGCTCCTCCGTCCGTGGGATTTTCCAGGCAAGAGCACTGGAGTGGGTGCCGTTGCCTTCCCCATATCACAGTCTGCTTCTGGTTAATATTACCTTGAAAGTGAAAGTTGCTCAGTCATGTCCAACTTTTTGCAACCCATGGAATTCTCCAGGCCAGATTGCTGGAGTGTACAGTTGTTCCCTTCTCCAGCGGACCTTCCTGACCCAGGAATCGAATCAGGGTCTGCTGCACGGCAGGCGGATTCTTTACCAGCTGAGCTGCCAGGGAAGCTCCCTTTTCTCCCCCTCCCTTTGTGCTGCTTTAGTTACACATTATATCTAATGTGTTAGGTGTGGACAGTGTTGGCTTTATACAATTTTGTTTCATTTAGTAAGTTGAGCAGGAAAAGCAGCCTGTATTCAACCAGCCTTTATATTCAGCTACATACTTACTCTTGCCGGTGCTCTTCGTTTCTTCTGCTTTTGCATCGCTGTCTGGAATCTTTCTCTCTTAACCTGTGAAACTTCCCTTGGTGTCTTTGGTCAGGCAGCTCTGCTGGCGGTGTATTTTCTCAGTATCATTATTTGGAATGTTTTTATTTTGCCTTCATTTTTGAAGGATAGTTTAGCTGGATACAGAATTGCTGGTTTTCTTCTGGTGCTTTGAATATGTCTCTCTCCTGCTTTCTGCATTCCATGGTTTCTGATGAAAAGCCAACAGTTCAGCATATTGTTGTTTCCCTAAACACATTAGCTTTTTATTTTCCTGCTGGTTTCAAGATTTCCTCTGGCCTTAGCTTCTAAAACTTTTACCAGCTATTCTCTACCTTAAGGATTTCCTTTCATTTAATCCAGTTTTCTATATCATTGCTTACTTTCTTTCTGTTCTATTCTTGATAGTAGGCTGTTGAAATCTTCACCTATAAACATAGGCTTGTCTGTTCAGCCTTTCATTTCAGGCTTTGCTTCATATTTGGGGCTCTCAGGTGTACGCATACATTGAAAGTCATCATCCCTTCCTGATACGCTGACCTTTTATCATCATGAAGCGTTCCTCTCTGTTAATAACATTTCTCGACTGAAAGTCTGTTTCATCTAATATGAATATAGTCACTCTCAAGTGGTTACCTGCTTTCGTGTTCTTTGCCTTATTTTTACCTTTGAGTCTGGAGTTGAGTCTCTGGCACAGCATGCAGCTGCTGTGTTAAGCCTGTCCTGCTGCCCTCCGCTCTTTGTTGGAGCGCTTGCTCCTGTGATACTTGGAGTCATTGAAGGGGTTTTCATTTGTCAGTTTTCCAGTTGTTTTCTGTTTGTCTCATTGTTTCTGTTTCTTCTTTACTGCCTTGTTTTTTGAAGGAACTTTGACTTTGATCTTGGGCTGTGTTGGGTCCCTGCTGCTGTGCGGGCTTCCTCTCGTTGCCGGGGGTGGGGACTGCTCTAGTGACCGCGCCTGAACTGCTCGCTGCGGGGGCTTCTCACCTGGGAGCATGGGCTCGAGGGCGTGCAGGCTTCACTCGTGGTGGTGCTTGGGCTTAGTTGTTCCATAGCGTGCGGAATCTTCCTGGATCAGAGATCCAAACCATTTCTGCTGGTTTGGCAGACAGATTCTTTACCACTGAGCCATCGGGGAAGGTCCCTGTTTTCTTTTATGTTATACATTTTTTGCCTTTGTCATATTAATTTCTGTGACTTTTTAAACGTCTTTATTTTTTAGTGATTGCTCAAAGGATTATAATACACATTTTAACGTATCACAGTCTGCTGCTGCTGCTAAGTCACTTCAGTCATGTCCAACTGTGCGATCCCATAGACAGCAGCCCACTAGGCTTCCCCGTTTCTGGGATTCTCCAGGCAAGAACACTTGGAGTGGGTTGCCATTTCCTTCTCCAATGCATGAAAGTGAAAAGGGAAAGTGAAGTCACTCGGTTGTGTCCGAGTCTTCACGACCCCGTGGACTGCAGCCCCCCAGGCTCCTCCGTCCGTGGGATTTTCCAGGCAAGAGCACTGGAGTGGGTGCCGTTGCCTTCCCCATATCACAGTCTGCTTCTGGTTAATATTACCTTGAAAGTGAAAGTTGCTCAGTCATGTCCAACTTTTTGCAACCCATGGAATTCTCCAGGCCAGATTGCTGGAGTGTACAGTTGTTCCCTTCTCCAGCGGACCTTCCTGACCCAGGAATCGAATCAGGGTCTGCTGCACGGCAGGCGGATTCTTTACCAGCTGAGCTGCCAGGGAAGCTCCCTTTTCTCCCCCTCCCTTTGTGCTGCTTTAGTTACACATTATATCTAATGTGTTAGGTGTGGACAGTGTTGGCTTTATACAATTTTGTTTCATTTAGTAAGTTGAGCAGGAAAAGCAGCCTGTATTCAACCAGCCTTTATATTCAGCTACATACTTACTCTTGCCGGTGCTCTTCGTTTCTTCTGCTTTTGCATCGCTGTCTGGAATCTTTCTCTCTTAACCTGTGAAACTTCCCTTGGTGTCTTTGGTCAGGCAGCTCTGCTGGCGGTGTATTTTCTCAGTATCATTATTTGGAATGTTTTTATTTTGCCTTCATTTTTGAAGGATAGTTTAGCTGGATACAGAATTGCTGGTTTTCTTCTGGTGCTTTGAATATGTCTCTCTCCTGCTTTCTGCATTCCATGGTTTCTGATGAAAAGCCAACAGTTCAGCATATTGTTGTTTCCCTAAACACATTAGCTTTTTATTTTCCTGCTGGTTTCAAGATTTCCTCTGGCCTTAGCTTCTAAAACTTTTACCAGCTATTCTCTACCTTAAGGATTTCCTTTCATTTATATTGATTGGGCTTCATTGAACTTCCTGAATCTGTAAACAGTCACTTTGATATTTGAAACATTTTCAGCCATTATTTCTTAAAATATCTTTTTCTGTTTTTCCTCTTTTTACGTCCTCTTTATTACGTATGCCCTTTGAATATTTTTTTCCTCTCTGTTCTTCACTTTGGGTGAAGTCTGTCAGTCTCTCAGATTCACTGTTTCTTCTCCGTTCTCATCTGCTGTTTAGTGGATTTTTAACTTCAATTGCTGTATTTTTCAACTCTGGAATTTTTGTTCTATTTTTGTAGGGTCTATTTCTTCCTATTCGAATCATTGTCATATTTTCCTTGAGTTCTTTAAACATTGTTCTTTTTGGAGGTGGTTGATGTGTGTGTTTTCAGGTTTTAAAATATATATATATAAAGAATTGATCTGAAGTCCTTTTCTGCCAAACCCAAATAAAATCTTGGATAAACTGAGAGATGGTTTTTATTGTCTTATTTTCAGAGTATGACTCATACTTTACTGGTGTTTTATGTGTATTTCAGCATGTTGATTTTTTTCCTGAGTTTTTTGTTTTTATTTTGCAGGGCTGTGTGTGTGTGTTGTAAGTCCACTGTGAACATAATCTGAGGAATCCTGTAGCCCTGTGCCACGTGGCCATGCATTTCTTTGCTCAGCTCCTACCACCCCAGCTCTTACCTAGCTTTTCCTCTTGACTTTGCAGAGGTCACTGCTGTGTCTGTGTAGTTTGTGGTCGGGTTGCGGTCAGACACCTTGAGCCCAGGAGGCTTTACCTCCACTTGGGTTTGCGTTTGGGTCGGGAGTGCAGTCAGAATGCAGATGACTTGCAAGGCTGCCCGGTTTGCCCTGAGCTAGCCGCCTGGAGTGTCCATTGTGTGCAGGGCATGTGGTCTGTTCATCACACCCGTCAAGGCCCGTCTCGTGTCCAGGCCCTCCCTTTAAATTTCTGCCTGTTCCTCCACTGTCAGCCACCACTTTTGGGGCCTCAGCCTTTGGCCAGAAGACCTGCAGCCTTTTCCTGGAGTGGGTTTTCTAACCTCTGCTCCCAGTCAAGTCAGTCCCATTGGTCCCTTGACAGCTGAACTGCAGACTTTTCCAGGCCAGCCCCCGGAGGTGCTGATGTGTCGGAGCTGGCGGCAAGGCCCCTGCCCTCCACGCTTCTCACAGACTGACGCTGATTTTCATGAGTGTACGCTTGTCAATCTGTCGGTCTCCTCTGTTGGATTTCTAGGCCCAGAAGTAGTTGTTTTTCAACTTTGCCAAGTTTTGTAGTTGTTTTTTCCATGGAAAGCATTTGTCAACCTCTTCTTTACTCTTTCTGTGTCTGATTGGATCTGCTAAGACCATGAGACGTGATGGACTGACCTTTTAAGACACCTGGTTCTGGGGCACCACTTCCTGGCTCTCCTCCAGCATCTCTCCTTCCTCCCCCTTTATAGTCTCTGCTGGACTGTTTGTGCCATTTTGTAAATGTTTGAATGTCTCAGGGCCCAGTCCTCAAACTTTTTTTCTCTCTCTCCACACTTAACTCCCTTCATGATCTCCGTGGATTTAATGACTTTTAATTCCTACAGATTCTAGATTTCTGTCTTTAGCTCACATTCCAGATGTGTGAGTTTCATGACCTCTTCCACGTCTCCTCCTAATGTGTTTACAGCTGGATTCTTCTGTCTTTTCGTATCCCAGTAAACGTCAGTTTCATCTTCTAGTTACTCAGGCCTGATATCCTGGTTAGCCTTCTTTCTTCGTTTTTCTCTCCTTTTCTTGTATTCCACCCATCAGGAAATCTTATCAGCGCTCCATTAAAATAGACCCCAAATCCAGCCACTTCTCACCATTTCTTCCACATACCAGCCTAGTCCAGGTCACACCTCCTCCCACTGGGATTAGCACAGCCGCCTTGCCATGCTTCTTAATTCCATCGAGTAGCTGGAGTTGTGGAAATGCAAGGCAGACATCATTCTTCTGCCCAGAACCTTCTGTGGCTCCCATCTTACTGAGTGTAAACCCTGAATACAGCTTGGCTATAAGGCGCTAAACTCAGCTCTCTCCCCACCCCCAGCCTTCCTGGTCTGGTCCTTCCCTCCTTCCCCTGCTCCCTCCACTCAGGTTCCCCTGGCCTTCCTCCTGTGCCGTCACATTGCGGGTCCCCCCCGCCCCTCGGGGACTGTGTCCGCCACTGTCTCTGGCTGGCCTTTCTTCTAGGTGTCCACAGACCACCTCCTCCTGAGCAGCCTCTCTGCCATTACCCTGTTGTCATCTGTGGTTTTTCTCTTCTCCGCAATTAAGTGTATTTAATGTATTTCACATTTATTAATTTGTCTGACTCCATTCACTTGAGTTTAACCCTCAGTATAGAAATAAGTACTGTTTTTGTTTCCTCCTATATCCTCAGAAAAAGCAGAAACCCAACATGTTGCAGGGACTTCATACATCTTGGTGGAATGGGTGGGTGGGTTGACGCTGGTTAACAGGACTGGATTTTACAGTCCTGCTTCAAGGGTCTACAGCCAGACTCTCAGGGTCTCATGATCAGAACCTCTCCTTGGCAGATTGCAGAGCTGGTGTATCAGGCTCAGAGTCTGCAAACGTTGACTCCGCTTACCCCTTCCATGATCGTCCAAAGGCTGTTGGGGTTCTGTGTAGAAATACTATTTGTTAGTGCCCCTCTGCCCTAAACAGTCTCCCCTAGATGGGGTTCAGAGAAAACAGAAAGGGGTGCGGGACTTCTCTGGCAGTCCAGTGGTTAAGATTCTGTGCTTACAGTGTGAGGGGTTCAATTCCTAGTCAGGGAACTAAGATCCCACATGCCCCTTGGTGCAGCCAGAAAAGAGAAAAATTTATGAAAGGGGCACTTTGTTACAAATGCCCCTCTGCACCCCGGTCCAGCTCGCCTGGTCTCTAACGCTCACGTTCCGGTGGGAGAGGAGCACGGGTCCTCACGTTCTGGTGGGAGAGGAGCACAGGTCCTCGCGGTCCGGTGGGAGAGGTGAGCACGGGTCCTCGCAGTCCGGTGGGAGAGGAGCACGGGTCTGGTTCTGCACTGCCAGGGCCGTTAAGCACGGGTCCTCGCGGTCCGGTGGGAGAGGTGAGCACGGGTCCTCGCGGTACGGTGGGAGGGGAGCACGGGTCCGGTTCTGTACTGCGGGCCCTTAAGCACGGGTCCTCGCGGTCCGGTGGGAGAGGAGCACGGGTCCTCGCGGTCCGGTGGGAGAGGAGCACGGGTCCTCGCGGTCCGGTGGGAGGGGAGCACGGGTCCGGTTCTGTACTGCGGGGCCGTTAAGCACGGGTCCTCGCCGTCCGGTGGGAGAGGAGCACGGGTCCTCGCGGTCCGGTGGGAGAGGAGCACGGGTCCTAGCGGTCCAGTGGGAGAGGAGCACGGGTCCGGTTCTGCACTGCGGGGCCGTGCAGGGTGGCTTCCATGGCATCTCCGTGCAGGAGCTGAGGTGTGGGTTTCCGGCCAGAGCGGCTGCATTCTGGCTCCTAAACGGTTTGTCTGCCCTTGGTCTGGGTCTGTGCGCACGCGTTGGTTGCCGAGCCGCAAGTCTCTTGCAGGCTGTAGAGCGGTTGCGCTTTCTCCAGAGAGGGTGGTGGTGTTTCTGGTGGGTGTACTCGTTCCTGTTAGCGGAGCACCAGGGGGGTTTTCTACACAAAGCTGCCCTCTCTGTGACTCCGCTTACCCCGGAGGGCATCCGTGAAGTCTGTCATTGATCTTAGGTTTACTAAGTGCTTCGTGGGCACCTGGTATATTCTTATTTAACTTAATTTTGGCAAGTTTTGGCATTTAGGCTTGGCTTTCTTTGTGGAACATGTAGGTTTAGAAGTGAATACTTGGGGAGAGTTCTTATAACTGAGGATATAGGAGGCTTGCCTGTAGGACCGTAGTTTCTAACTTTGCTGTTTTGTTAGGAAAAGGAACATTCTCAAAGTCAGAAACCCTAGTTTATCTGTTTTCACTTCCTGAACAATTTCATCTTTGTCTCCATCCATTTAATAAAACCAGACAGTAAAGCATTCTGATTCAGAACAGGAATTTCTTTATTATTTCTTCAGGCTCTCTATTTTGCATCTTTGCTCTGTGTTGTCAGTGAAAAATAGCAAATACTATTTTTCTATTTTGAGGTATCTGAATACCTCAGCCTAATACAGATGTTACGAAATATGTTTTAATAGTTTTCAGTTGTAGCAGCTGTGTGGGAATAGTTCTGATTCACTCTTGTTTATACAACACACATATGTAGATTGGATTCAGTTTGTGGTTTGTTTGTCACGATACAAGAAGCAAGTGGTTTCATTGGTACCAGATACCATCCTACTCTTATTCAGAACAAAATGCCAGAAATGTGACTTAACTGGTGAAATTTCTAAGTGGCTTACTCTAAAAAATTTGAACCCGTTTTCACTTGTGTAAGTCATAGAAAAAGTGGATGGCTGGGGTGAGTGTTACGACTCTTAGCAAAGAGGGTCCGTGTACTGCGTGTGCATGTAGAGCTGCTGTCCGCCGGCTGAGAAGGGAGACGGTAACAGTGGCTCTGGTTTCACCTCTAGTGTCTGGTCTTCTTGTCGGGAGGGAAGGTGGGAGTAAGGATGGCACATTCTGTGCATTTTTCATGGGGCAGATGGAAATCCACATTTGCTGATAACTTTAATCATAACATGTTTGTTTTTGTTAGAAATTTAACTTAGCATTTAACACTTTGCAAAAACATGGCACCGGCCAGAGCGGCTGCATTCTGGCTCCTAAACGGTTTGTCTGCCCTTGGTCTGGGTCTGTGCGCACGCGTTGGTTGCCGAGCCGCAAGTCTCTTGCAGGCTGTAGAGCGGTTGCGCTTTCTCCAGAGAGGGTGGTGGTGTTTCTGGTGGGTGTACTCGTTCCTGTTAGCGGAGCACCAGGGGGGTTTTCTACACAAAGCTGCCCTCTCTGTGACTCCGCTTACCCCGGAGGGCATCCGTGAAGTCTGTCATTGATCTTAGGTTTACTAAGTGCTTCGTGGGCACCTGGTATATTCTTATTTAACTTAATTTTGGCAAGTTTTGGCATTTAGGCTTGGCTTTCTTTGTGGAACATGTAGGTTTAGAAGTGAATACTTGGGGAGAGTTCTTATAACTGAGGATATAGGAGGCTTGCCTGTAGGACCGTAGTTTCTAACTTTGCTGTTTTGTTAGGAAAAGGAACATTCTCAAAGTCAGAAACCCTAGTTTATCTGTTTTCACTTCCTGAACAATTTCATCTTTGTCTCCATCCATTTAATAAAACCAGACAGTAAAGCATTCTGATTCAGAACAGGAATTTCTTTATTATTTCTTCAGGCTCTCTATTTTGCATCTTTGCTCTGTGTTGTCAGTGAAAAATAGCAAATACTATTTTTCTATTTTGAGGTATCTGAATACCTCAGCCTAATACAGATGTTACGAAATATGTTTTAATAGTTTTTCAGTTGTAGCAGCTGTGTGGGAATAGTTCTGATTCACTCTTGTTTATACAACACACATATGTAGATTGGATTCAGTTTGTGGTTTGTTTGTCACGATACAAGAAGCAAGTGGTTTCATTGGTACCAGATACCATCCTACTCTTATTCAGAACAAAATGCCAGAAATGTGACTTAACTGGTGAAATTTCTAAGTGGCTTACTCTAAAAAATTTGAACCCGTTTTCACTTGTGTAAGTCATAGAAAAAGTGGATGGCTGGGGTGAGTGTTACGACTCTTAGCAAAGAGGGTCCGTGTACTGCGTGTGCATGTAGAGCTGCTGTCCGCCGGCTGAGAAGGGAGACGGTAACAGTGGCTCTGGTTTCACCTCTAGTGTCTGGTCTTCTTGTCGGGAGGGAAGGTGGGAGTAAGGATGGCACATTCTGTGCATTTTTCATGGGGCAGATGGAAATCCACATTTGCTGATAACTTTAATCATAACATGTTTGTTTTTGTTAGAAATTTAACTTAGCATTTAACACTTTGCAAAAACATGGCCATCAAAAATTTTTATCCATCAAAATTTTTATCCTTACATTCTACCAGTCTGCTTCAGGAATGCTAAGTCACTTCAGTCATGTCCGACTCTGTGCGACCCCAGAGACAGCAGCCCACCAGGCTCCCCTGTCCCTGGGGTTCTCCAGGCAAGAACACTGGAGTGGGTTGCCATTTCCTTCTCCAATGCATACAAGTGAAAAATTAAAGTGAAGTCGCTCAGTCGTGTCTGACTCCTAGCCACCCCATGGACTGCAGCCCATCAGGCTCCTCTGTCCATGGGGTTTTCCAGGCAAGAGTGCTGGAGCGGGTTAATTAATATATGTAACAGCAGCATTCAGTCAGTCACTACTGAAGTAATCGGGATTCACTGTGTCTGTGGGTAACGGTGGTGGCAGAGCGGGGCTCCCGGCCTGGCTCCGAGGGGTCTCCAGGCACCTGGACATCCCCCCGCCGCTCTCTGTTTGCCCCGCCACCCTCTGTTTGCCCCGCCGCTCTCCTGGGTCGTCTGCCGCGTTATTTCTTGGCCTTTGTTTCTCAGCTGGCACCGCTGTGCTGATTTCTCACCACAGGTTGCTTCCTTGGGACCTCGTGCAAGCAGTGTCGCGTAGTGTGCCGTCTGTCTCCCTTCACTGGGCACGGTGGCATCTACATTCACTTGTGTCCCACAAGTCGATGCTTGTGGGGTTTTGTTGTGGGCAGCAGTTCAAAGTGTGGACAGACCTCGCTTCGTTCCTGCGCTTTCCTGTTGATGGACACTTGTGTCAGCTGTTCTCTTAGGATGCAGCTGCTGTGTCCGTTCTCCTACAGGTCGGTCCATGGACACATGTTCCCGTCTCTCTCGGGTAGGTGTGTAGGAGCAGAATTGCTGAGGTAGGTATGTGTTTAAGGAGCTGTTACACAATTTTCCACACTCACCGATGTTGACCTGAAGCAAATAGCCAGATATTTCTCTAGCAAAGATGGATTTATCCAGGATCAGCAGAGAATTACAATTCAGGTCACATCTGTGGCAGCCACTTGTAAGTCTGGACCTCAACGGAAGGAGCAGCTTTTATAGAGGTGACAAGGGAGGGGGTGGGCCTGGTAAACAGAGTGTCTGCTTCTCATTGGCCAATTCCTGGCGGGAAGAAGGCGGTCTTTTCCACTTCGGCTCTGCTATGGATCAGGGGTGAGAGCTCCCCCTGCTGGCGGCCCAGCTCTGCTTAAGTGGATTTTCTGTGCATTAGCATTATGAATGAATGAACAAAACAAAGGTTCGTAGGGAACTGACTGGCAAGGGGCATCAGCTCGCCTCCTGCCTGGGCTGATCCTTTCTAGCTCAGTGAGACTTCGGGCTGCACAGGTATATGCCTTTGTTGAGGTCAGCTGGAGAGTATTTAGAACAGTAGTATACTCTGACTATAGTTTACTAGACTAGACTATGACCCTCACTCTAATGGCAGAAAGTGAAAAGGAACTAAAGAGCCTCTTGATGAAGGTGAAGGAGGAGAGTGAAAGAGCCAACTTAAAACTCAATATTAAAAAAACTAAGACCATGGCATCCAGCCCCATTACTTCGTGCACTTGCTGTGCACCAGCATGTATGAATGAATCTTGACTTTTTTTACTCAACATGTTTTAATTACAGAAACTTTAAACATCTGAGTTGAAAATATTTTACAGTGAGCATTCATAGGCCCGCTGCAGACTATTCCCTGAGCATTCTGCTTGTCATCCTGCCATCTATCCATCAGCACATCTTAAGTGTCCATCAGAGCACTCCCCATTAATAAACTTCATTTAGCATGCAGTTGATTAACTTGAATTCCATACAGTCTTAAATACTATACTATAAACACTTAAATAGTACTGTTGTTGTTCAGTTGCCCAGTTGTGTGTCTCTGCGACCCCATGGACTGCAGCATGCCAGGCCTCTCTGTCCCACACAATCTCCCGAAGTTTGCCCAAGTTCATGTTCAGTGCATTGGTGATACTATCCACCCATCTCATCCTCTGACGCCCTTTTCTCCATCTGCCCTCAAATCTCTCCCAGTGCCAGGGACTTTTCCAGTGAATCAGCTGTTCACATGAGATGATTAAAATACTGGAGTTTCAACTTCAGCATTAATCCTTCCAAGGAGTATTCAGGGTTGATTTCCCTTAAGATTGACTGGTTTGATCTCCTTTCTGTCCAAGGGACTCTCAGGAGTCTTCTCCAGCACCATAGTTCAAAGGTATCAATTCTTTGGTGCCTTTACTATACAGGCCTTTGTCTGCAATGTCTGCTTTTCATCATACTTTCTAGGTTTGTCATAGCTTTCCTGCCAAGAAGCAAATGTCTTCTGATCTCATGGCTGCAGTCACTATCCTTAGTGATTTGAGAGCCCAAGAAGAGGAAACACATCACTACTTCCACCTTTTCCCCCTCTGTTTGCATGAAATAATGGGGCTGGATGCCATGGTCTTAGTTTTTTTAATATTGAGTTTTAAGCTGGCTAGACTATAGTTTACTAGACTAGACTATGACCCTCACTCTAATGGCAGAAAGTGAAAAGGAACTAAAGAGCCTCTTGATGAAGGTGAAGGAGGAGAGTGAAAGAGCCAACTTAAAACTCAATATTAAAAAAACTAAGACCATGGCATCCAGCCCCATTACTTCGTGCACTTGCTGTGCACCAGCATGTATGAATGAATCTTGACTTTTTTTACTCAACATGTTTTAATTACAGAAACTTTAAACATCTGAGTTGAAAATATTTTACAGTGAGCATTCATAGGCCCGCTGCAGACTATTCCCTGAGCATTCTGCTTGTCATCCTGCCATCTATCCATCAGCACATCTTAAGTGTCCATCAGAGCACTCCCCATTAATAAACTTCATTTAGCATGCAGTTGATTAACTTGAATTCCATACAGTCTTAAATACTATACTATAAACACTTAAATAGTACTGTTGTTGTTCAGTTGCCCAGTTGTGTGTCTCTGCGACCCCATGGACTGCAGCATGCCAGGCCTCTCTGTCCCACACAATCTCCCGAAGTTTGCCCAAGTTCATGTTCAGTGCATTGGTGATACTATCCACCCATCTCATCCTCTGACGCCCTTTTCTCCATCTGCCCTCAAATCTCTCCCAGTGCCAGGGACTTTTCCAGTGAATCAGCTGTTCACATGAGATGATTAAAATACTGGAGTTTCAACTTCAGCATTAATCCTTCCAAGGAGTATTCAGGGTTGATTTCCCTTAAGATTGACTGGTTTGATCTCCTTTCTGTCCAAGGGACTCTCAGGAGTCTTCTCCAGCACCATAGTTCAAAGGTATCAATTCTTTGGTGCCTTTACTATACAGGCCTTTGTCTGCAATGTCTGCTTTTCATCATACTTTCTAGGTTTGTCATAGCTTTCCTGCCAAGAAGCAAATGTCTTCTGATCTCATGGCTGCAGTCACTATCCTTAGTGATTTGAGAGCCCAAGAAGAGGAAACACATCACTACTTCCACCTTTTCCCCCTCTGTTTGCATGAAATAATGGGGCTGGATGCCATGGTCTTAGTTTTTTTAATATTGAGTTTTAAGCTGGCTCTTTCACTCTCCTCCTTCACCTTCATCAAGAGGCTCTTTAGTTCCTTTTCACTTTCTGCCATTAGAGTGAGGGTCATAGTCTAGTCTAGTAAACTATAGTCTGAGTATACTGTTGTTCTAAATACTCTCCAGCTGACCTCAACAAAGGTATATACCTGTGCAGCCCAAAGTCTCACTGAGCTAGAAAGGATCAGCCCAGGCAGGAGGCGAGCTGATGCCCCTTGCCAGTCAGTTCCCTAAGAACCTTTGTTTTGTTCAGTAATAGCGGTGGGGGTGGGATGGGGAGGGGGTTGGCTTGATCAAGAATTTTCATTTAAATAGAATCCTACAGTGAGCAGTCTCATAGGAAGGTTTTTCTCATTCAGTGTAAGGTTTTGAGACTCACCCGTGAGTGTGTGTCACCAGTTGATTTTTCTGCTGAGCCTATTGTACATACTCGTTTGTCCAGTGACTTGGAAACGTGGAGTATTTCTAGTTTGGGTCCATTATGAACACAGTTTCTATAAATAGTTTTGTACAAGTCTTTTTGTAGATGTATGTTTTCATTCCTTTTGGGTAAGTAATGATTGAAATCGCTGCATCATAGGGTGGGTATTTGTTTAGTTTTATAAAATGCTGACTGACCTTTTACCAAAACGGGTGTGCCACTTTAAAATCCTGCCGACAGTGTGTGTGTGTGAATCTTCCAGTTGTACCTTCTCGGTGTGTTTTTCTTTTTAGCCATTTTAATGGGTATTAGTGGCATTGTCTATTTGCATTTACTTAGGAACCATGAGGGTTCACCCCTTCTTAATGTGTTTTACTGGCCATTCAGGTATCTTCTTTTGAGAATGTAGGCTTAAATCTTTTGCCCACTTTTAAATTACATTTTGGTCTTTTCGCTGTTGAATGCAAAGAATTCTTTAGTAGTTTTAGGGACCAGTCTTTGGAGAAATTTTTTTGGATATTATCTCCCAATCTGTGGCTTGTTTATACATTTTCTCAACATTGTTTTCTGATGAAGTCTGGCTTACTAATTTTCTAACATGGTTACTGCTTTTTGTGACTTAAAACACCTTTGCTTCCCTCCGAGTCACAAAGATGATGTGCTCCTTTTGCTATGAAAGCTCCACAGAGAGACTTCCCAGGCGGTCCAGCCGCTAAGACTTCTGCACTTCCAATGCAGGGGGTGGAGGGTCCCTCCCTGGTCTGGGAGCTAGGATCCCACATGCCGCAGGCAGACGGAGAACCTTTGTTTTCTTTCTGTCTTGTGCAATGCTCAGCCCATCCCAGCTCATTCCTGGGCCCTGACTGCTGCGTGCTCCGAGGTCAGTGAAAGTGGGCTGGGTTTCGGAATGACCCTTTTTTATTAATTCTGCTGCTCTGTAAACTGTCAGAGGACTTTGCTGTGTTAAGGAAGGTTTGGTTTTACTTCTTTCAGATTTTGATTTTGTGATTGAGTTTTAGAAAGAAATCCGAACAAAAAGAACCTCCGTCTGCAGTTCTGTGCTTTTATGAAGAATTTGTTTCATAAAAAATTTTTGCATTGAAATTCTGTACTAGAAGTGGATACTTGGTATATTAACACTTTAAGAAAGACAGTCCGTCGATAGTGGCTATCAGAACCAGTTATGAGGTGAATTTCAAGAGGAAGGGACTGAAAACCCAAAGAAAGAGTTCTTGATGCATTGTCTTGTGATCAGGTGTTCGTCACCACAGAAGTGCTCTGAAATAACATCGAGCTTCTAGTAAAATCTTGTTGAATGCAGGCGATGTGCCTTCTTGTGGGAGATGATTTCAGCCAGAGAATGAATAAACAGCGCTTTACATTTAAGCTGTCAGAGGGGGAGCCTGTCCTGGTTCGGTGTGGAGTTGGTGTGAGGAGCCCGAAGCGGCGGTGGCCTGACTGACTCGCCGTGCGTCGCGCTCGGCGCAGCCCGTCTCTGTACCCGTGTCAGCCACACGTGCTCTCCGCACGCACCGCGCCCACGCGAGAGTTGGCGGAGGCACGCGAGATTGCGCCCTTAGTGCCTTGTTCTCGCGAGAGTTAGGGCTGCACATGCGCGCTCGGGGCCCGCGCCTTCCTGTTTGCTGCTGTGGCGCGCACTGGGAGCCTTCCGGGTTTTGGATGGTTGAAGGAAACCAAAAGCGTCATGTTTTAGGGGACACGTGGAAATAATAAGCCCCGGCCTTAGTGTCCATGAGTGGAGCGTGTTGTCTCAGGGCTGCAGTGGCGGAGCGCCGAGGTTGGACGCCCGCGCGGCCCCTCACAAAGCCCCGGTCTCCTGGCGGTGGGTCTTGCCTCCTCCGTCCGGGGTCCGAGCGGCGTCTGACCGCCCTGCGCTCGCAGCGCTACCCAGGCCCTGGGGCACCGGCTGGGGGGATCCCGAGGACGTTGATAGCCCCGGAGGGAGCGCCCGCGACACGGGGACGGAGGCGGCCCGCCCTTCCTGATGAGATCCCGCGGCAGCTTGAGGGATCGGGCTCCCTTGGTTCTCCCCCGTGCTTCTGGGGTAGAAATTGATACAGAAAGAAAATACTAAACATAATTCGCTTTTACAAGGTAATCTCTTTAGTCCCGTGTATTTAAAACTTTTAAGTTATTGCTGCCATGAAATTGATTTGCTTGGAATTTTCCAGAAATACATGTTTTGAATGGAAATACTTAGACCCTTAAACACAACTCTTAACTAGCTAAGCAGTGAGAGAAAAGCCACTTTGAAAGCTCCTCGCCCTGCCGTGCGGACCCTGTGGGTCCACTGAGCAGGCCTGACCCTGGAGCGTCGGCGTGGAGGGGGAGGGGTGGTCATCTGCTGGGTCTAAAGTCTACCTTCCGCTCCAACAGGGCCTTCACCCTTAGTCCTTGTTGCATAGAAGCAGTAACGTGTATTTAACCTCAGGCTTTTCTGTAGTTATTCAGCTGCTCAGTCGTGTCCGAGTCTTTGCAACCCCCTAGACTGCGGCAAGCCAGGCTCCCCTGTCCACTACTGGCTCCCAGAGCTTGCTCAACCCCATGTCCGTCCAGTCAGTGATGCCATCCAGCCATCTCATCCTCTGTCGTCCCCTTCTGCCCTCAGTCTTTCCCAGCAACAGGGTCTCTCCAGTGAGTCAGCTGTTTGTGTCAGGTGGCCAAAGGTTCTGTAGTTTTCAGGTTTGATTCTCTGTACCCCAGGTAGATATGCTGGAGGGTTGGGGGGGGAATATCTTGACAATAGGGGAGATGCTGGGGGGATCCCACCCTAGCGGCACTTAGCTTTGGCTGTTTGGGAATGCTGCACATTTCACAATGGGCGATGCCTGCTGGGGTGGGGAGGCACACCGTTGTGTCATCTGGCCTAATCTGTGACTTTGCTGAAGACCTTGACGGTGACTCGGACCTGTGTCCTTAATTAAAAGAGTTGCCGACTGTGTGGCTGAGGCCTCTGCCTACAAGGGATGGAGGTGCCTGCTGCCACTGGGGAAGGGGGCTGGTGATTTCTGTGTTGACCAGAAAGATAAAGCAGATTCTAAGTATTTCTGCAAGAACTTGGGAGACATTTATGTTAAATATATTCTGTTCACATGAATCATAGGCAATTCCCTACTAACACGTAGGATGTTAATTAAGGTGGTGGAATTTGTCACAGTAATGGTGGTAGCAATATGTTTCATGGCAAGGGTGCATGGATTGTTGTGGGATGTGCTGATCATGAAATTCAGAGATTGACAGCATCTTCCTTTAAAGATGTTGGCATAAAACTAGTTAAAGCCCAGTTTGAAAGGTAAATAACCTGATTACCCAGAAAGCGTTAGGTCCTCTGTTGGCCTTTTTGGTTCTCACTGAGTGCTTCTGAGTAACGCTTAGTACTAGTACAGATCCTGTTTCCTCAGTGTGCTGCTGCGGACTGCCTGGCACAGACCGCAGCTGTGCTCTTTCTGGAGCGCCTGCTGTTGGTGCCACAGTGACCAGGCAGAGGGCGGGCGATGCCCACACTACCCAGTTGTGACCATGGAAACTGGCTCAGGCACTCAGGGTTCATTATAAAAAGGAAAAAGAGAGCCCCCTTTGAATCACAACAAAAAAATGACCAGCGTAACGCACGTTCATATATTCTGGGCCTAAAATTTTAGCACTTTGACTTAATCTCACGAAAACCATTAAAACCTTGTGATTTCTGTTACTGTTCTGTTTGTAGATGGGTTGGCTCCAGAGGGGACAACCATTTACATCACCTGTTAACAGTTTTTATCGTTTTTGATGTTCCGTTTTCTCCTTGGAAAAAAGTTATAACCAATGTAGACAGCATATTAAAAAGCAGAGACATTACATTGCCAGCAAAGGTCTAGTCAAGGTTGTGGTTTCTCCAGTGGTCGTGTGTGGATGTGAGAGCTGGACTGTGAAGAAAGCTGAGCACCGAAGGATTGATGCTTTTAAACTAGTGTTGGAGTTGACCCTTGAGAGTCCTTTGGACTGCAAGGAGGTCCAACCAATCCATCCTAAAAGAAATCAGTCCTGAATGTTCATTGGAAGGACTGATGTTGAAGCTGAAACTGCAATACTTTGGCCACCTGATAGGAAGAGCTGACTCATTGGAAAAGACCCTGATGCTGGGAAAGATTGAAGGCGGGAGGAGAAGGGGACGATGGAGGATGAGATGGTTGAATGGCATCACTGACCCAATGAACATGAGTTTGAGTAAACTCCAGGAGTTGGTGATGGACAGGGAGGCCTGGCGTGCTGCAGTCCATGGGGTCGCAAAGTGTGGGACATGACTGAGCAACTGAACTGATGTTCCATTATTATTAGTTACCCTCACAGTTTATTTTTCAGATAACGTGTTCATACTTTTCTCTTTTCCTCTCTAAACAGGTTGAAAGGATCGTTGACAAAAGGAAAAACAAGAAAGGGAAGACGGAATATCTGGTTCGGTGGAAAGGCTATGACAGCGAGGACGACACCTGGGAGCCGGAGCAGCACCTGGTGAACTGCGAGGAGTACATCCACGACTTCAACCGGCGCCACAGCGAGAGGCAGAAGGAGGGCACCTTCACCAGAACCAGCCGGACCTCCCCGAACAATGCCCGGAAGCAGATCTCCAGGTCCACCAACAGCAGCTTCTCCAGGGCCGCTCCCAGAGCGCTAGTGGCCGGCAAGGAGCACGAGGCCAAGAGCGGCCCGCTGCTTGCCGCCAGCCAGAAATTCCGGAAGAGCCCCGCGCCAGGCCTGGCCGCCCGCAAGAACATGGACCTGGCCCGGTCGGGCATCAAGATCCTCGTGCCCAAGAGCCCCATCAAGAGCAGGACCGCGGTGGACGGCTTTCAGGACGAGAGCCCCGAGAAGCCGGACCCCGTGGAGCAGGGTCCAGAGGACACGACGGCCCCGGAGGCGGCGGCCGAGAAGCCGGTCGGGGCCCTGCTGGGCCCAGGGGCTGAGCGGGCGCGGATGGGGAGCCGGCCCCGGATACACCCACTGGTGCCGCAGGCATCTGGCCCCGTGACAGCGGCCATGGCCACGGGGCTGGCCGTGAATGGGAAAGGTAAGTGACAATCTCAGAGGGGTGTCGGAGGCCCCCTCACTTCCGCAGTTCTGCCCCGGAAGGCAGGCTGGCCGGCTTGAGCCCAGGGGCTTTCGCTCCCGACAGCAGGTGTGTCTGTGGGAACCCTGGAGAGAGCTCACTGGCCTGTCGTCTCTTTACGCGAAGCCTGGAGCGTCAGCCTCTGAAGCCAGCACGGGCTCTGTCCCATCGGCTGCACACGGGCTGGCCCACTGCCTGCGGTTGGTTTAAACAATGCCCCCCCCTAGGTAGGTCGTGGCTGGTATTTCTTTAGTTTCTGCTTTTATGCATCTTAACACGTTGAGTCTCATGTTAGGAATCCATCTGAAATTTCAAAGTATGAGCAGTATTGATTAGAAGTCACGGTTTTTACTGTCCTAACTCATTTAAATAACCAGAAGTGCCTTTCAGTAGGGTATCGACCACAAATAGAGACTTTGGGACTTTGAGGGGTCTCTGAAACAGTCAGCTCTTGGGATCTTTATTGCAGAGTAGAGGTCCATTCAGCATGGGTGCTGTTTTCTGTCATTTTTACTCCGTTCTTGCCCCTGGACTGTGCAGCTTAGGTGGTCATCCTCTGGGCTGCCCGACCGCTGGGTCGCACACCTGGGCGTCAGCATCGACGGCTTGCCTCCCAG
The DNA here is from genome assembly GCA_006408675.1 of Madoqua kirkii. Lineage (NCBI taxonomy): Eukaryota > Metazoa > Chordata > Mammalia > Artiodactyla > Bovidae > Madoqua > Madoqua kirkii. Next base: position 39,101 of record SJYC01120867.1, read on the forward strand.
CGCTTTCCCCAGGCCTGGTGAGCCGCCACCTCTAGGATACTGCTGCGTCTTCTCTGATGGAAGCCTTGCCTCATGGTGGGTCCTGGTGCCTTCTCATCTACCATGGCTTTCTTACCGGTCCCCTTGCTTCTTGCCCTCTGAGAGCCCCCATCCACTTCCCATCCGTTCTTGAACGGGACAGGCATCCCCAGTCGCCAGGCAGGTTGCTCCACCATGGCCTCGGTCAGCAGGTCCCTCTGAGTCTGCTGGGCCTCCCCTGCCTGCCCGCTGCCTCCGGGGCACCCGCCCTTCTCTGCCAGGAGCTGCTCCGGCCCTCCCTCGCCTCGTGGACTCCGGTCCCCTCTGGTCCGGGACCCACTGCCCCCAAAGCCTGTCCGTGGGCAGGACTGGGGCCGCCCTTGGACTGTGTGCATGTTCCTTGGGCCAGTCAGTGGACTCACCGGAGCAGGACGCAGTGATGGTGTGGGGAGCTCTGCTCCCCTGAGACCCCACTCAGCCGTCTTGCTGTGGTGGGTCCTGCTGTCTTGGTCTCGGGCCCTGGATCCCAGGGAGGGGGACAGGCTGAGATCGGGGTCCCCTTTGCGCAGTAGCGGTCCCTTGCCAGTGTTTGTCCGGTGCGTACTTCACCTGGGTGCCCTGCCCCTCCCTACCATCGACCTCTGGGAGCTCGTGTGAGCACGTTTGCAGAGCTGACTTCTCAGCCATGGGCCTTGAGCTCAGTGTCAGGAAGGGCTGTAGCGGTTTGGGGGTAGGCGAGACCTGGTGGTGGCCGATAGAAGGCTCCACTTCACGGGGAGGTCGAGTCGCAGAGCTTGTGGGGCTCAAGCAGAGTGGGAATTCGCTGTTTCTCAGTTCCTCCCGTCTTGTTCTCTGCGCCCTCGTTGGCTACCTCCGCCAGACGGACAAATGGACGTGTCCTCCTGTGTGGAAGACGCTGGGTCCTGCTCTGTGCCCGGCTCTGCTGCTGCAGACGGGGCCTGGGCCCACGGGCCAGACCCGATGTGGCCTGTCAACCTGAGAAGGGTTTTCACATCTTCCGATGTTTGAGAAAATCAAGAGGAATAATACTTCATGAGCCATGAAATATAAGAAACTCTGATTTCTGTTTCATAAAGTTTTATTGGAACGCAGCCATGTGTGTTCACACTGATGGTCTGCGCCTGCCCTGAGACAGAGCCCATGCAGCCTGCAGGCTGAAGGAGGTGCACACTCACACACATACACTCGTTCTGGGTTATACAGACACAGAATCACTGTGACAGAGCCTGTGTAGCCTGTGGGCTAGAGGCACACACACACATCCCGCTCTAGGTTCACACGCCCCTGCTCTAGGAAGACACACATATACAGAATCCTTGTGACAGAGAGTGCATTGCCTTTGAACTGAAGAAGGAGTGTACACACACACACACTCAACACACTGATTCACTGCCTGGTCTAGGCAGCCACGGTCCCGGTGGGCAGACTCAGAGTCTGTGCTTGATCGTCCACAAGCTGAAGGCTGTCTTGACCCTCCTGTTTCCACGTGCTGCTCCTGGCACAGCTCTGCAGGTGGCTGCCCCTAGCAAAGGCCTTAAGTTCTGTGCACAGGGTGCGCCATGGCTTT